>SNQJ01S0027819.1:0-21078 GCA_010110895.2 Picea sitchensis
TTTAACCCAATAATGAAAGAGAAAGACTTTAGCATGATAATGATGAAAATAAATAGTATTGTAGAGACAATATTGCAGTCTTATGGTTGTAGTATTCAAGCTATTACATCTAAGAGATCAACCATCAAAACTTGTCAACAATCCACCTAAAAAGTGTGCCAGGGTTAGTATATTATAGGGGCAAACTTTTAGCAACTTTAGACGGTTGAGTAGTGAGTTATTAATAAGTTTATATTAGGGTTTATTTAGCCCTAATGTGTCCATTTGGCACCAGAGGAGTTATTTATTCGTCAATGGTGCAAATTTTTATGGATCCATTGTCATATAGAGTATTGATCTCATAATGCCTGATCCATCGAGTGCAGAACTTCCCCGTGAAATCTTTGAACATGGAATCAAATCTTTTTAATGAACTTGTCATGCCACTGAGCTCTTTGATGTTGTATTACTGTTGTGTGATGCAAGGAAGCCTCACAAAGTTTGTCCAGTTCATTGATACGAAGGAGTCTCTACTTTCAAGCTTTAGTTAAGTCCATTCCAAGTTGTACAATTGTTCTGAGTGTCTGGACCTCCGTTTCAATATGCAACAATACTCTCTTTCCATACACCAATTCATATGGGGTGTAGCCAATGGTAGTCCTCCATGTCGTCTGATAGGTCCATAGAGCTTCAGGTAGTTTGTCAGCCAAGTTCTTCAGTTGTAATCTGATAGTGTTGGTGATGATGTCCTCAATAATTTTGTCTGTCCCTTCTACTTGTCCATTGGCCTACGGGTAATATGGTGTGGTAACCTTGTGTTTGATCTTGTATCTGTCCATCAAGTCTCTAATGAGTCTTGAAGTGAATTAAGTTCCTCCATCAATAACTATTTCTCGTGGTATCCCAAATCTGGTGAAGATTTCTTCATGAAGAAATCCTACTACTGCTTGTTCGATCGCGGCTAGGAGTGCCTTGACTTCCATCCATTTTGTGACACAATCTGTACATAATAGGATGTAGAAGTTACGGTGCGAAGGAGGATTGATTGTCCCTACAAAATCTAGGGCCCATTTATCAAAGGGTTCCAATACCAATTGTGGTTGTAATGGTATCTCGTCTGATTGCACCAGTATTCCCATGCGCTAGAAACTATCACACCTCTTTATATATTCCTTGGAATCCTTGAAGATAGTGGGCCAATAGTACACTTGATGAAGTACCTTGTACCCATTCCTATTGTATGCAAAGTGCCCCCCCCACATGGACCATTGTGGCAAGATTTCAAGATCTCGTCTTCTCGCACACATCTCCTGATGATGAGATCTAATCCTGTGTAGAAGAGACAATCGACGATCCATGAGAACCTCCAACTTGTTTGATGATGTTTTGTCCCTCCTTTGGAGACAAATGATGTGGAATTCTACCTATAGCCAAGTATTTAGCGATATCCATGAACTAAGGAGAGTTAGTAGAAATCGCAAATAGGTGCTCATTGGGGAAAGAAATTACTACAGGTGGCTCGTTTTCATTAGATGCAAGTCTTGAAAGAAAATTGGCCACTACATTATCTTTCCCTAGTTTATTCAAGATGGTTATATCATATTCCTTTAGTAATAATAACCACCTAGTTACTCTACCATTGGCGATAGGTTTGTTCATTAAATATTTTATGGTAGCATGATCAATATGCAATATTATTAGATATCTTGTGATGTAATGTCGAAATATATTAATTTCATGCATTACCATAAGAAACTCTTTCTCTCTTACCGTATAATTTAGTTATGCGAGTGAGATATTTTTGTTGACGTAATAGATCGCGTATGGATAATTTCCTTCTAGTTGTACTAGAACAACTCCAATGGCGGTGTCTGATGCGTTCATAGAAATATGAAATGAGAGGGACCAATTGCCCCCCATTAAATAGGAGCCTCATAAACCTTAGATTTCATTTCTTAAAGGGCAAGTTGGTAGCTTTCTGTCCACAAAAACTTAGAATCTTTGTTAAACAAAGAAAATAATGAGCGAGCAATTTGTGAGAAATTTTCAATAAAGCGACGATAATAACCAACATATCCTAAGAAATTTCGTAACTGTTTTTGCAAACGCAGAGTTGAGAAGTTTAATATTACCTTATTTTTTGTTGGATCCACCTGTATGCCTTTAGCTGAGATGCAGTGCCCTAATATGATGCCATCTGTTAACATCGTTGCATATTTCTCATTGTTGAGGGTAACATTCAATTCGTTACACCTTATCAATGTTTTCTCTAAATTTTCCAATGCCTCATCAAATTCGTTGCCATATGTCGTGAAGTCATCCATATATATTTCCACATAATCATGAATTAAATCAGAGAATATACCAGTTATGTCTCTTTGAAAGGTGGCAGAGGTGTTACATAAATCGAATGGTAGAATACGATAGGAAAATGTCCCCCATGGCCAAGTATCTTGATCTTCAGGTGCAATATGGATCTGGTTATACCCATTGAATCCATCGAGGAAAGAACTATATTTCTTTCCTTCTAACGTATTAAGGACCTGCTTAATATATTGGAGTGAGAAATGGTCTTTGTGTGCTTCTTTGTTGATTTCTTGATAGTCCACACAAATCCTCCATTTACCATTCTTCTGGGGAGACCCATTGGCTGGGATAGATAAAGTTGGCTACGAGCAATTTTTGTAGCTCTTCCTTACATATGTCTTTCAGTGTCATATTCATCCGAAGCTGGGGCTAGTGGATGGATCTAGATTCTTATTTTATGTATATATGGTGTGTTCATAAGTTAATATGGATTCCCTTCATGTCAGAGTAGTCCCAGGTGAAGGAGCCACTATGCTTTTGTAGCACTTTAACTAGTCACTCTTTTTGTTGTTTGGTAAGTCCTTGATTGATGTTCAAGGTTTTCCCAGGGGTGATTTCTATATTTTCTATGGTGAACCCTTGATCGTTTCCAAGTGAGGACTTATGTTCCCCGGGTGAGATGCTTGTTGAGGCAAGAGAAACCCGTGTTTTTGGGTGCATGACATGATCAAGAACATGTGAGTTGTTTGAGGAAGAAGAAGAGGCTATGAAATCATTGATTATCCTCTATTTTCTCTATGGTAGCTTAGTACTGATATATAGAGAGAAGTTGATGAGCTTATCCTTCCTCATCACTATGTTCTCTGTCGATTGAGAGTGGTGTTTCAAAATCTATGTTGGGTTTGGCGGGAGGATACAAGATTAATTGTTTTGTAGAGGTCCCGTGGGAAATGGTCATGTTACCTAGCCTACAACCAATGTAAGCATCAGGAGTGACAAACCAGGGCATTCCCAAGGTTAAAGGATACCCCCCCATAGAGGTTTTGGGTTGTAGGATCATACAATCGGTGCGATATTCCCACAAATCTATGGAGATCACTGCATCTTCTAAGATGCCCTCTAGTTTAATAGTTGATCTATCGACAAGTTGGAGTAAAGTTGGGGTTTCCCTAGGACCTGTGAATCCTAAGGTTTCCATCGTCTCATGTGTCATAATGTTAATGGAAGCACCAAGGTCAATTAATGTGTTGCTAATGAGTGTATTATTAATTTGCACATTAACTATCAGGATTCCAGGGTCAAAATATTTGGTTGCGAGGACTCCCCCCATCATTAATTTTGACAATTTACCTATAACATGGATAGTTTGGGGATCCTTCCTTTTTCTATTGGGTTTCCTTAAAAAAATTTCCTATATCACTTTCAAGTAGATAGGTAGATCCTCGATGGCTTGAAACAACATTATTTTAACACACATGTTCTTGAGTTCCCCCAAGAAGTCAAAATTGGGCTGAGTAGGAGGTTTCTCTTGGTTTAATCTTTCTGGATAGGGTGGTTTTGAAGTTCAAGGTGGGCATGATCAATTTTCAAAGGTTCATGAGATTGTTCCTGCTATGGTTCTTGGTTCTAGACATCTTCATTCAGATATTGAATACAAACATGTGGTTGGTCCTTGGTTAATGTCTTCCTAGATTGAAGATGGATATCATGGCAGTCTAGGGAAGAGATGGAATAGGTGGGGTAGGTGGCAAGTCTAACAACTTGTGTTGGTTGGGATGACCTCCCATTATTAGGGTCAGGGATGGGTTGTGTAGGTAATTATGGTCGAGGAGGGTCTGATGTGGATGCTTGTATCTATGGAGGGGGGAGAAGTTGCATGGGTGGTTGTGTTATGGCTCGTTGAGGGCTTCCTAAAGTGGGATTTATCCACCCCTATTTCCATAACATGTTTGGAGGAGGAGGAACCACCCATTGTCGTGTTGGCATGTGTTATCACACAAGTTGTAGGTAGGGAAAATGATGACCCAACCACAAAATTGCGACAACTAAGAGAATACCTACCCACTATCGCCTTAGACAGGTATTCCCGTCACTTTAGAGATGAAGTAATCACCTCAAGGGGGGAATCCTAGTGACCCTAGGGGGAAATGAGACGAAAAGTGGGATGATGGAAGTGTATCCCCTATAGGTCAAGATACTAAGTGCAGAAGAGATTGGGAAAGAGTCTGGGTGGCAACAGAGGGTTTTCAAGAGGTATGAGTACCTGCAAAGGATGATTGTACCTACCCAAGACACAAGAAAATCCTGTTTGTACCTACTCAAGACACAAGAAAATCCAAGTATGCACGCAATATGTTAGGTGGACAACAGTTGCTAGTTGTCGCTAATTGTGTGTATATATATATGATATATGCTATATATATATATATATACATAGATACATAGATATATATATTGATATACATAATATCATTGAATATCAATAATACATATATATATATATATATGTAGTGTGTGTGTGTGTGTGTGGGAGAGATAATAATAATAATATTAATATTGACATTAATATTGACACACACACACACACACACACACACACATATATCTATATATATATATGTGTGTGTAGGTAGGTGTGTGTGTGTGAGAGAGAGATATATATATATATATATATATATACATATATACATATATATCTCACACACACACACAATATTATATATATATTAGTATGTGTGTGTGATATATATGTATATATGCTATCCACACAATACTTATTACATATGTATATATATCCAATATATGTAGGTGTGTGTGTGTGTATCTCACACACACAATAATAATAATAATATATATATATATATATATGTGCTGTATATATCCACACACACACACACACACACACACATACACATATATATATATATATTATATATATATATATATATATATGTATATATATAGATATATGTATATATACACACACACACACAATAATATCATCAATACATATATATATATATATATATATACATTTTTTACAAAACGGTTATGAGCTTTTATTATAAGAGGCAGAAATGAACCTATTATGACTGTCTCCAGCAATTGCTTTCATCCTTAAAATAGTAGCCTGCGAAACTTAACTACGATACGCCGAAGTACATAGAGTTCCAGAATGTGAACTATCCATTCTCTCCTCAAACGGATCCTCATAACCCCGCTAGCCTTCATAAACCAAATAAGAACATCAACACCGACTTCTGCAAGAAGCCCCAAGTAGCGGCTCCTATATCTTCCTCAGGGTTTCAGGTGAGTTCATCCACCGGTTTCCACTTGTTTCTGGGACGGGCTGCCCGCGATCGCTTCATCATATTTGGTCGAACCTTTTAACCCGCTTTGTATTTCATCGGTGAGGGTCATCCTGATATCTTGCATCCTCCAGAGCATTTCCATTTCCGGGCGGGGTCAGATGCCTTTATGCTTCTGTTTCAGCCGGAGTTCAATGCTTCCTGGTGAGCCCTCGCTTCAAGGTCGATTCATTACTAGCCGCTTGAAGCTGGCTAACGTATGTTCTCCCGAACCGAAAAGCGATGCTAATGAAGAGAACAAACAACCTCACCAAATTTAAGGAAGAACAAAGTGCCTTCCTGGATTCCTCGAATCCATTCGGAAAACATATCTCCGCATTTACTCCGGCCCCTAAGTGCCCCAGATGGAACTGAATCGGCCCCGTCCTTCGCCGGTAATCAATGGTGTTCTCGAGCACGCGAATCCATAGGATTAAGGGATGGATGAAGGACGTGATCTCATTTCCAGTTAGAGTCCCACCCAAGAGAGCTCGATTACTTCATGAGTCACAAAGACCGCTCTAAAAGATCTAAAACGCATAAACATGATATTCTTTGAACCGGGCGAAGAATAGATTTTCAGAACTTGAGCCGAGTGCAGCCCCTACGCCTTTGAAGTTGAGTGCTTCCACAACCATACAGAATCTAAAAATCCCACCGAGGCCCTGATGAATCGCCTGGTTAAGACCTTGCCAGAGAGCGAGAAACTCAGCCTGGTTGTTAGTAGCATGGCCTAATCCCCAGGCATACTCCTTGTGGATTTTCCCGACAGGGTCCAGAATGACTCCCCCACCACGTTCCTGCCGCCTTCGAGGCCCCGCCCAGGCACTATTCTTGTAAATACTCCATCTCCACTGAGAAATGCCTGCTCCTCCCAAATTTTATCTCCCAATCTCGAAGTAGTGCCTGGTGTGGTTTGATGTATCATGACTGGTCGATTCTTGGCCAATTGTCTCTCATCCCCTCCTGAGTCGGGCCGAAGCTGCAGTAGGGACATTTATTCTCGAGGGTCACAAAGATCGCCCGGCTTGCATTGCCACCGAGAAGGCAGCCTTTCAACTTTCGCTAAAATTCCATTGTTCCTTTCCAAACATTTTCCAACAAGTGAATTCAGGGACTCCACATCCGTACCGTTGAGACAATTCTTTTACCGACAGTTGGGAGAGGGACCGCCAATGGAAATAGCAACTCCGAGGCCTTATGATGCAGGAGCATCTCCATGCCAGCCGGGGCTCATCGCCACAAGACTCATTCAAATGAAGTAGTGTTCTCTACTTGAATTTAAATCACCGTAAATTATTGTCTTAGGTCAGGAGCTATGAATGCTATGCCTTAAGCAGTCAGATAAGATAGGTATTTAATATAGATCGGCTAAGATCTAGTTCGATAAATGTAATTGTATCAAACTAATGGATTGTGATTAATTAGAGTAGGTAAATTCCTGGAGGAAAGCGCTAAGAGCACCTCATGTAAAAGAGATAGAGAGATCTCATTTTGAGAGGAGAGGTACATGTAGATAGAATGCATGTAGAGCCGAAGAGCCCTGGGAACACCTTGTAAATATACACGCATTTGCCATTATTAATACAGAGCGCTCTACTGCAGTTTCGGCCATTATATGCAAGTCTGTATGTGTGCATTCAATATAAGATGCAATTGTGTATTGTTATCATGTATCTGCAGGGAGTTGGTTTGATTTCAGGTTTGAGAGGTCTTGAGGGTTCATGCCATGAGGGCGTGACGAGTGTTGAGACTCTGAATACCAAGTGCACTGAGGAGGCACCTCTGAACTCGAAGGAGTCGTATTCAAGACGTACCGAGCACAAGCCTAGAAGACAAACCACTCTATACCGTAGCGAGGACTCTTTGGGTTGGCTCGAAAGCACCTCAATAGTCAAGGCAAGCAGAAGCTGGAGATGATCACAGGGACGTAACTCGGTGAAGTTCCCAGAAACTCTACTAAGAGGGTATTGAGGTGTGTGTAAGGAGGAACTCACAGCAGTTCGAGGAGACCGTAATCTCCGTTGAGGATTCTGGAGCCCGGCCTGAGTGACCGCCGAGCTTAAGTGTAGATGGTATAGAGGAAAGAACTCTTTGAGTTCATCATTTGATGGAAGTTTTAGTCCACCTGAGGGACTGCATCGGGTTGTCGGTCAATCAAGACTCCTTTACCAGGTTGCTTCTGAGCAGGGAGCCAAGGCCGATAGTGACCACCGAGGGAGAAGGAACAACTCAAGGTCCGGTACTACGCCGAGCTCGTGAGAGATAACACCGCATTGCCGGAGCAGAGAGCCTGGAAGGCCCTATGGTATTCTCCACCCGGGAGAACAGTAAAAGCGAGCCACCCTCGTGAGGTCGGCTACAGGAGAAAGCTCGTGAGGGATGTAATCTCTCTCAAATTCCCCGGAAGCAAGACCCTTAAGAGGCTCGAGCATAAACCGCTTTGAAGCCAAGAAACTCCAAAGAAGGAGAATCAACGCCAAAGCTTCATACAGAATTACAAATCTCGAGACCTGACTGGAGAAGTCAGGGTGCTAAACCGGAGGCGCCAGGAGGGAAACGCTGAGTCGCCGTATCGGCATACTCCATTTCGCACCACGCGCAGTTTCGATATTTTGACCGCTGGGTCGCGATTCCCCAATTGATCAGGAGCCGCCGACCATTAGGAGGACACGCGGGCTAAGATCTCAACAGCTGGTTGGATGCATCTGGTTTCCAGGTCGCGGAACGCCAGTAATATTAGAATAATGATCGACTTACTTCCCATCAAATCTGAACCGGCTTCATCAGCAAAGGTGGACATCGCGCCAGATCCCGGTGAGCCCGGAATCGGTTCTGGTTTCTGGTTTCACCACAAGGGAACGATCGTGGATCCGCTGATCCGCTAAATCAATGGTAAGAGGATAAAGTAAGCATGGTCCACAAGACATAGTGGGAGAGACAAAGGTTTACATGCTAGCCCACCCATGAGATCAATGTGGTACTCCAGAATCGGTTCTGGGTTTTGAAACGATTAAGAGGTACCGGCGACCGTGAAACTGCTGATCCCACATCCCCGACATACATCGAAATAAAAGAGGTGAATGTGAGGGAGAGTGGGGCTCCAAAGCGAGTGGAGGGACAAAGGGCGTCGCCTGCTTCTCGGTTCTGGGTTTTGTGTTGCATGAACGCTTCTAAGATTATTAACCTCCGATTTCCCGATAGGGAAATCTCTGAAAGAGAAGAGTGTTGACCCGCTGACCATCGGGGTCTGGGGTTTGGTTGTGCATGTGAATCGGTGGATCGTTGGAACCGCTGAACTCCTCGAAGGCGACATATCCCGAGCCTCGGCGAGGGGGAAATCACCAAGGAGTTACCGTGGGTGACTCCACAGCGGCATTTTGAGGGGAGCTGGAAGAGCTTAGACCTCGGGCCCGTGGATTGAAGAAGGTCCCGTGGAGCAGGCCGCCGAGGGGCAGGTTGCGCCACCTTAGAGGGGAGAATTGGGCAGGCTGTCCCAGTAAGAATACTTCATACTTTTTTAGAAAACTCACACTCTAACAACAGATGCTCAGGAGTTTCTTCTTGGCTTCTGCAGAGGACAAGGATGGGCCCTCCCATCCCCTCTTTTTAAGGTTGTCGAAAGTGAGAATGCTATTATGTGTCAAGGTCCAAGAAAAATGGTCAATTTTGGGGATTGACGAAAAATTCCAGATTGCTTTCCAAGGCCCTGGGTTGGAGGGGACCCAAGGGATGTTTAAGGCTGCCTTATATCCTGCTGCAGCTGTGTAATTCCCTAAAGGGGAGCCCCAACCTCGTTTGTCTTTGAGTCTAGCACTTACCGGGGCTTTCCCATGGAGGTAATCTAGGAGAATCAAAGCTTCTGCATGAAGCTCCTCCGGATAGCGCCCCAAATTCCAACTTTGCCAGGTAAGAGAGGAGTCACTATTCCAAAGGGATATGTCCCGTGAGGGTCTTACAATTGTTGGCTAGGAGCCAATCCCCAATTCGCTTAATACCTTGAATTCCTGAGAGAGGATGATCTCCAAGGATGGAGTCCTCCAAGAATCTGATTTTTTCTCCATTACCCGGGATCCAGGTAAGATGCGGCTTGAAGAACTCCAAGGCGCGAAGGCAAAGATAGAAGATTGGGGATCCCTGTGGTTTGAGGGGTTCCTCAAGGCAACATCTCATCACCAGTATTTCTTCCTGAGTAATTGTTGTCTGTGTCTGTCTCAAGTGATCATTCGGCTGTGAGTAATTTGGTTTCCATGGCAAGATTATGGGCGATATATATATATATATATATATATATGTATATATATATATATATAGATATAGATAGTGAATATAGATATATATAGATATAGATATAGATATAGATATAGATATAGACACACACACACACACACACATTGATTATTGAATAGATTAGATTATTAATAACACATATATACAGTGTGTGTGTGTGTGCGTGTGTGTACATATCTATGTATATATCTATATCTATATCTATATCTATATCTATCTATATATATATATATATATCCAAAGAAAAATCAATTCTGATTCAACCCAAACTGAGTGTCTGCGCCAAACCTGAGGCTTCCCTACCAAACTCTAGCCTGTGCCTTGGGGGTAGGGGTAGTAGGGGCCCTATTCACAGGGCCTATTCAATTTGTGCATCATCCAAATCATAGGTATATATATATATATAACTCACTACTCAACCGTCTAAAGTTGCTAAAAGTTTGCCCCTATAATCTACTAACCCTGGTGCACTTTTCAGGTGGATTGTTGACAAGTTTTGATGGTTGATCTCTTAGATGTAATAGGTTGAATACTACAACCATAAGACTGCAATATTGTCTCAACAATACTATTTATTTTCATCATTGTCATGCTAAAGTCTTGCTCTTGAAATAAACTAATGCTCAAAGACCCTATGTAATTTTCCAAGTTTAGGTATGAAAGGGCTGACAAAACGACCTATTGGGTGAATCATTCCTTAAGTTTATGGGTGTTTCCCGAGGGGAACGCCTTCCAAGTCATGTGGATGAGGTGTCATGGATGAGGGGAATACTTTTGGGAATGGGGTTCATGACATACAAGGGGTTGTAGTGTCTCACTTATGCGTGCCTTTGTAGAGGGTGTGATGCACCTTCATTTTCAATGCATCATTTTTCCAAGCCCATTCATTTGCCATTAATTAATTAAGGTCCAAACACTGGGTACTCCCTAAGGTGAATCAATTAGTTTGGGGGGAAGTACCAAAGTGTCGCTTGAAGGGAGAAGTACAAATAGTTCCATGGGGGTATAGTCGAGCTTGTAACACACTTTGTGTAAATCCCTCAATCAAGTGGGACATTTTATGTTATGTGTTTGTTTTTGCAGGTCTTTGATTTTTTAGGAGAATCTTTTCATTGCTCTCAAGACCTCTTTGGGAGAGCATCTGGAAGGTTCATAATCAAGATTTTATATTTTTCTAGCCACAAGCCTCTGGGCCTTCATATGCTTCTTCCCATGAAGTGAGGGACAACCCCTTCTTAGGTCAGTACACCCGAAAAACCCAAAAGGTGAGGAGATGAGGGGATGAAGTATGGAAAGTGGAAAGTATGGTCGGGAATGCCACGATGACTTGTCAAAAGGACCTCCTAGTAGCATACCCATCCCTGAGGGTGACCCACTTACTAGGGCGCAATGTCAACCACCAAGGTGAAACATGGAAAATATCACAATGTCCAAGAAAATGTCACATAATCAAAAGTAGTAATAGATGCAACAAACTCAAATGCCTCAAATATTGAAATGACACTCACCATAATACCTGACTTGTACCTCATGGAGCAAGACTCGATGTCTTTTGGAGGCGAGATGATGTAGTGGATACTGTCATGATCAACATGGAGTTGTGGTGGTGAGGTGGGTCTCCATATCTGCAAGTGGACACTGTTGGTCAAGCTGTCTCTCGGTACTCCATGTCTACAACCTGAGGGCCTCGAGACATCATCTACTTATTTATCCCACAAAATGGGGATAATATCTAGCTCCTCCTTGGGGACATGTGCTCTCCATAAAGTGCATAAGAACCACACCATCTCCTAGTAGACCTATGCCTACACTAAAACAAAACACTATAAAATCTAGGGTGGTTCTATCACCCTTCATCCATATATATCAAAATAAAAAATAAAAACTAATTTAAAAAAGAAAATTTTAGCATTTTTTTAAAAATTTCTAAACTAAACATGAAATCAATATGAAAGTAGATAAAAATGAAATATGAAATGCATCTAAAATAACATGAAAATCAAGATGGAAATGCAAGGAAAGCAAGGTGACATACCTACTTTCCTGGGCCCTGGGCCCTAAATAACCATTCACTGATCATGGCATCCTCCTCCCTTCTGTAGTGGATAAGTAAAAAGAGTGGCCCGTATATTTCCTCTATTTTGTAGGGCCCCAACCAAAGATTATCAAACTTTTGATGCATTCTTGGTTTTTCTCTCCTCTTGTCCCACATTAAGACAAGTCCCCTGTCTTGAAATCTCTTTGCCTCACCTTTCGATCAAAATTCCCTTTCACCTTTTCCTGATTCTTTTCCATTTGATCAAAATCCATTCTTCAAGTTTGGTCTAATTCCAGAAGTTGATTAATTCTCCCTTGCAATGCTTCTTTATTTGTAGCAAATTGTTGGGCTATTTATAGTGCCGAAATATGGAGGTTTATAGGAAAGCATGCTTCTAACCCATAAACGAACTCAAAAGGGGATTTTCTGTTGGAGGTCTTTGTAGTTGTGCAGTCTGCCCATAAGGCATACTTAATTTTGCTATCCCAACTTTTCTTGTTTTCCCCAACAATTTTCTTCACAATATTCTTGATGTTTTTGTTGTTGGATTATGCTAATTCGTTTCCTTGAGGATAATAATTTGAGGAGTGTGATAAAATGATCCCATACTTAAAAAAATAAATTATTTAGTTCCATGGAGCTAAAACCTTTGGCATTATCCGTGGTTATTTTGGCAGGGACACCTAATCTAGTGACAATCTTTTCCTCAAGGAATTTCATCACAACTTCTTCTGTTGCTTTCCTTGTTGGGACAACTTCCACCCATCTGGTGAAGTATTCAGTTGTGGTCAAAACCCATCGATACCCATTGGTAGAGTTGTTCCTAAACTCACCAATGAAATACAATCCCCTTTGTTGAAAGGGTGCTTCTTCGATGATTGACTTGAGGGGAAGGACAGAGAGGCGTTGCTTATCGGTAAATAATTGACACGATTGACATGATCTAACGTATCGATCCATGTAGAAGAAAATAGCGTGTCAATAATATCCTGCCCTTAAAATCTTTTGGGCAGTGGTGCATGCTGCAAAATGGGCTCCACAATACCCAGAATGAAGGTCAACCATTAACTTGTCATCTTCTTCCTTATTCACACACCTAAGGGTCACCCCACCGAGGTTCCTCCACCCGAGACCATCCTCTTCTAGGAAGTACTTCTTAGCTTTGAGTCTTAAGTTTCTCCTCTTATGATTTACCAAATGATAAGGGAGATCGAGGTTCTTCAAGTAATAAACGACATCTGAATACCACTCATTGTTCTCAATTTTAGTTACGATAATGTTGATTTGTTCCTTCTCTCCTACCTCAATGGCTTCTTCATTGCTTTTTATCAACATCTTAGTCAATCATTTCCCTTTAATTATATTGGATGGTTTGATCTCCAAATCATATTCTTGTATCTGTGAAACCCACTTTCCCCTTAATCCAATGCAATCTTGTTGTGATAAAATGTCCTTTACAGTGGGGTAAGGGATGAAGGTTTTGATCTTGTTGTATCCCACGTAAGTTCGAAAATGTTTGAGAGACTTGACCAGAGCGTAAGCTTGTTTTTTTGTAATGGTGTAATTCAACTCTGCGTCTCTAAGATTATTGCTCAAGAAAACAATTATTTGTTTATCCCCTTGATAATATTTCTGCAACAGAACTCCTGCAATGGTGTCCTTTGAAGCGAAATAAAATATGATGAAATCCTTAGCAAAATTTGAACTGACCAAGACTGGTGCGATAGTTGTTGTTTCCTTGATATGTTTGAAGGATAACTCACCTTCATTGTCCCATTTGAAATGAGCATCCTTCTTTAACAATCTGTCAAGGGGTTTAACAATCTCGACAAAGTTCAGAATGAACCTCCTTATGAAGTTAATTTGGCCAAAGAATGATTACAAGGTTTTCTTGTCTTTAGGGTGAGGGATCTTCTTGATAGATTCAACCTTGGCATGATATATTGTGATTCCATCCTTAGATATAATATGACCCAACAACTTGCCCTTGTTAACACCACAAATTGATTTCTTAGGGTTGAGAGAAATCCCATATTCCTTACACCTTTGGAAAATCGTCCTTAAGTGATGGATATGCCGATCCCTCTTTTTGGAGACCATGGTTAGATAATCTTGATAGATATCTATAAGTTTCCCGATCAAATCCCCAAAAGCATAATCCATGGTGCGCTAGAAAGTGCCCCCTGCATTGGTTAGTCTAAAGGGCATTCTCAAATACTTATAAGTTCCCCAAGGGGTGGTGAAAGCGGTTTTTATTTGGTCATACTCCTTTACCAAAACCTGGTTATATCTTGAGAAACCATCAAGCATGGACATCATTTCCACTCTGGTGACCCTTTGCAAAAGATACTCCATGTTTGGTAGAGGATAGTTGTCTTTAAAGGAAGCTTAGTTCAAATTTATGAAATCCACACATATCTTGATCTCACTAGCCTTTTCCCTGATGATGACTGGATTAGACACCCAAGACGAATACCTGATAGGCTCAATTATTCCTGCCTCAACCATCTTTTGCAACTCCTTTTGGATCTGTGGGGAAACCTTTGGGTTCATCTGCCTAAGATTTTGTCTGAAGGGTTTCGTTCCATCTACAAGGGGAATAACGCGTTGTATGACATCTTCTCAATAATCCTTCAGATCTTCGTAAGACCAAGCAAAGACATCCTTAAATTCTCTTATGAGGGAAATCAAATTATTCCTTTCATCAGACGTTGTTCCTTTTCCAAACTTGATCATATTTGGGGATTCCTCGGTCCCAATATTGAATTCAATGATCTCGTCATTGATTTTGCTCGACGACTTCCCCTTATACATGTGATTTCGATAAAAAGGGTTCTCTAAGGGGACGATACCCTTAGGTAAGGTTCTTTTAGCTAAATCAATGATCTCGGTATTTCCCTTTTCCGCTAATAGGTTTATTTTGGCTTCCGATAATTCACCTTCATTCTGGAGAAAACACAGAATCTAGATTTCATTATCAAAGACCTACCAATGTGCCAAGTTATCAGGTAGTGAGGGCCTATAATTTACTTCCACCTTATAGGGACCGATTTCATGGAAAAGTTGCAAGGTGGAAGTGAAAATAGAAAGGTTTTCTGCCAAATGATTCTCTTCCCTAGGAATGGTTTCAATCGAAAAGTTGTCAAACTTCTTCATGGCATCCCAGACAACATCTCTTCACTGTTTCAACCTTGGGTTTTTAGTAGCGAACTTCTTGTTAACTTGTGAAATGATTAAGTCGGAGTCCCCTCATGTGCATGGACTTGATTTTCATATCAATGAAAATATTCACATCGAGGATAAGGGCTTCGTAATCAACGATGTTGTTTGTGCAGTTAAACTCAAGCCTATACGAGAAAAGGGTAGTTTTGTTATCTGGTGATCTCAAGAATATTCTTGCACACAAGCCTGTGCTTGAGTGTGCACCTTCAAAATCTAAGCCCAAAGACCCTTCCTTCTTTTCCTCATCAAGGAAAAGGGATTTTTCCAAAATGAAGGTGTTGTTAATCCCCTCCTCTAGAACCTCATGGGTTATGTTGACGTGATTTACAATATCTTCCTTTTTGGCCGTGTTTGGGGAAAGAGCATTCTCCTCACTTTTGATGATACCAATTTATTTCTCTTTGTGTGGCTTTGTTAGGACTTGTCAGATATGTTGTAAAAATGTTTCTTCAACTTGCTTTGTTGCTCGTTTCCTTTCAACCTTCAAAAACTCATTTATCGGGGGAGGTGTATTTTTTGATGTTGGTTCCTTTTCTTTACCCAACAGATTCATCACGTGATCAAATTTTTTTTTAGCATCCTCTTCTCGTTCTTTCTGCAGGTAGGTTTCGATATCACGGGGAGGGTCTGGTAGGACAAAATCATTATTTTGATTAATTTGAAAGGTCTCTTCAAGAAAATCCTCCTCTTGCATGATAGACGAGGTTATTTTCTCTTCTATCTCACATGCCCTTTGTTGAACTTCAAACAAAATTTCAGGGCATCCCTTTCCAATTAGAACTCCGCAGAGGTCTCTCATGGTTGACATGTAAGACTCGAGGATGGTACTTTGGGAAGGTTTGAATTCTTGAGGAAAACTTCTTACGAGGGCATTGAATCTATCATTGAAATCCTTTATACCTTATCCTAAATTTCTTTTGTAATTATAGAGTTGATTGTAAAGGGACTGGTAATCCTTGTTTTTTCCAAATATTTTGGTAAAACATTCTTGAAAGAGATCACAATCCGTGATTGTCCCATAGAGAATAATATCATACCATTCCTTAGCATTTTCGACAAGAGTGTAAGAGAAGAGCCTCATCCAAACATCCTGATGTTCTTAATAATGTTCTAGAGTGCGAAGGAGGGCATCTAAGTGATCTTCAGTTGTAATGGGATCTTCTCCTCAAAAGCTGGGGAGCCACTCCTTGAAGTCCTTCGGGAGTTTGTGAGGAGATACATGGATCTTTGTCATGTCCAAAGGTTTGTACGCATATTTGGCCCACATGATCTATGTATCACTTGGAGAGGTGGGCACAAATGAGAGTGGAGGTGTGGAGGTAGTAGGTGAGGATGGAGGGCTAAGAGAGGTAGATGGACAATCATGAGAAGTGGGAGATGACGAAGGACAAGACCTTTTGGGTGAAGTCTTACAACGTCTGGAAGTGTTTTTGGGGGTCAGGTAATGCCCCTTTCGGATATGTCCCATAATGGAGTTTCCATATGATCTTTAGGATAATCTTATCAAGGGTGGAAGGGGAACGTCCTTTAGGTTGAGTCGCCAGGAACGCTAGGAAAAAGGTTTTGGGATAGCTTGCTAAAGTGTTGTTAGGGTTTAGAAGAGGATCCAAAATCATCCCCGATAATGACACCAAAATGTCATCGCCCAAGTTGTAGGTAGGGAAAAGCCTGATCCAATAACAAATGGCGACAACTAAGAGAAAACCTACCCATTGTCACCTTAGATAGGTATTCTCGTCACTTTAGAGATGAAGTAATCACCTCAAGGGGGGAATCTTGGTGACCCTAGGGTGAAATGAGATGAAAAGTGGGATGATGGAAGTTTAGCTCTTATAGGTCAATATTCTAAGTGCGAAAGGGCTTGGGAAAGAGTCTGAGTGGTATTCAAGTGTTGCCAAGAGATATGAGTACCTGCAAAGGGTGATTGTACCTGCTTGAGACACAAGAAAAGTCAATCATGCACGTAATATGTTAGGTGGACCAGAAAGTTAAGCTAGCTGACCCTAATTGCAACAATAAATCAATAATATATATCAATAACAAAAATATAGTAAGAGCTACAAATAAAGTGCTAAAAATCTAGTTGAATAGGCAAGAAACAAGCTAGTAGATACTAGTTTGACCCAAGAGTGAAAGAGAAAGACTTTAGCATGAAACAAGGCTAAAAATAAATAGTATTTTAGAGATAATATTGCATCCTAATGGCTGTATCATTCAATTTATTAAATCCAAGAGATTAACCATAAAAACTTGCCAACAATCCACCCAAAAAAGTGAGCTAGGGTTAGTATATTATAGGGGAAAACTTTTAGCAACTTTAGACAGTTGAGTAATGAGTTATTAAGAAGTTTATATTAGGGTTTATGTAGCCCTAATGGCCGTAGATAAAAGTTTATAACAACAAAAAGAAGCACTTAAGCAGAGGTGGTGCCCTAGTGGCTCAACCAAGCATAAAAGGCATATAATTGATTCCAAGTTAGACAACCTCAAAATCTTGAGTTTTCATGTTAACCAATGCATGATTTTATTTCTCGAATGAAAATATTTCTAGTGCCTTTAGATATTGGGTTATAGAGTAAAAAAATGAAGAGCTAACAAGTGCTATGTCTTTGGGGATGTAAACCCCTTTACTTCCTAAGGCAAGCAAATTCTAACTACGAGATACTAGGGGGGTGTAAACCCTTTTACTTCTCCTAGTAAAATCTTGTACAACTAATAATTTCTAGACAAAAAATGATAGATGATGGTGGGGTTGTAAATCCTTATACTCCCTAACAAATCTAGCAAATCAAACTTATAACCAAGCAATGAAGCATCAACAATATTAATCCTTACCTAGTCCAAGAAATGACAAGATAAACTTCCTCTTACCAAGATAAATCCACCATAAATGACAAAGAAAAATTCCAAGAGAAGTAGCACACTACTTCTTCCACCAATAGAATGAAGAAAACAAGACAAGAGCATAAGAGAGAAGAGGTTTCTCAAAGAGGGCGCAAATTTCAGCTAGTAAGGCTTCTCACAATGGGAGAGCTATGATTCAAATGAGATACAAATGATCTCTATTTATACAAAAAGTCTTAAACATGGTTTGTCCAATTAAGTTAGGGTAAACAAAAAATAATGGGACAACAACCCTTATTTTTCCCCTTTACACAAGTAATTCATTTTTTAATTCAAACATAAAATTTAAAAAGTGCATAATAGAAACCCTAAAATGATGTCACCCCTCCAAGGGTGACATTTTTACCCTTTGAGCAAGTCGTTGGAGTAGAAGGTTGAATTCATTCGGGCTCATAGAGCCTCCATCTCAAGAGATGTAGTTTCCACCCACCAATTCATGCCAAGTGACAACAAGTAGCAACCTCATCACCACCAAACCCTAGCCCCAATGATGACGTCAACTATTCAAAGGTGACATTTTAGCCCCTCCATGCAAATCGTTTGGCATTTGAGGGCTAGGAAAGGTCCTCCAAGTTGTCCTCTAAGCCTCCAAAGGCGTGTCTTCATGATTCATAATGCCAACCCTTAGCATCCAACCTTTTGCCTTCAAGCCCCATGGAAGCCCAAGCTAGGCTTTTTCCTCCAAAACTGTCCACCAGCTGGGTCCTGCAAAGACAAATGGATATGCCCTCCAAGGATCTCAAGTCAAAACTTCATAATGATCAGATAAAATCAATAAAAGAGCCATCTAAGCAAGCACATCCAAACCACCTCATCAAAATAAACTAATGCTCAAATGATCCAGGGGATAAAAAAAATGCTCAAAAATCAAACTGCTTGAAATTGCTCGAAAACAGATTCATTGCGTAGATCTCATCCTCACGATCCTAACACAACTTGAACAGGATGAAACAAAGTTCGTATGAGAGAGATATCACGTTCTGTTCGTTTTCCCAAACAAGCAAAAATAATGTTGTATGTATAGTCCGTACATGCCATGTTGCATCTGATCGTACGACCCTACATGCTGATGTGAACAAGTGACGTGTCAGGTGATTTGGTAGTTGAGTTGGCAAGTGGTGGACATGGACCAATCCTTGGTCGAAACGTGATATGTTTCGTAGCGAATGAAAGGGTGCTATGTGGCCCAACCAGGGGCTGCCATGTGGCACCCCATATTTGGTTGATGTGTTAAAATTTTTATGGGCTCCGCGGGGGTCGAATCCCTGACCTCCGTGGGCATGGACAAAGTCTTTGAAAAGGTTTGGCTACTAGCCCGCCNATGTATCAAACTTCTATTTAAAGTTGCATTATGTTTCATTCCGGGCAGAAAAGGGCCAGGGCTTAGCCCCAACCCTTGATCACACTTTAGAATGCATACCATATGACCTTTGGCACGGGGTTCCAATGGTCAAGCTGGTAGGTGCACAGATTTTTAGGTTGGTGCTAACCACATGGGGCCACATCACCACAACCTTCGCCGCGAAAGGCACTTATCCTCCCTAACGATGTGACAATTTCGCCCGAATTTCAAGACGGTGTGCATGATAGGTTTTGGCACGAGAAACACATAGAGACCAGGTTGATTCACATGGAGGTGCGTTTTGGCGAGCAGAGACAACAAGTTATTGGGAAAAACTTCCAGGAAGTGTATTTTTCTCAATTTTTATCCAAACCAAGTGCAGGAAAAGCCCAGCTAGGGGTTTTCGACATTCTGGAGCCATTGAAGCCATCCATTTTGCATTCTGAGCATTGTAAAGCACTGATTTTAACACTTTGAGGATATAATGAAAATGATCCATGGGAAGCTGGACTAAGAGATGTAGCCCAAGAGATGGGTGAACTCCTTTATAATTTTGCTGCGTTATGTGCTTACTTTTGATGGCTTTTTATGTTTGTTTATGTTGTTCATTTTAAGTAAAAAAATCATTAATTTTTATTTGCCTGCAACTTGATCCAGTTGCCTAAGACACATACATTTTCCACTTGCAAAATTTGTAGACACAAACCTTTTCATTTTCAGATCAAGTTGGTATCAGAGCTAGGGTTTTTGAAGGGTTGATTGTTTGCAAGTGTTTTGTTTTCTGATGCTTACAAGGTTGAAGCTCACAAGAGGATAAGGGAAACTTTTAGAGCCAAGTTCTCAACTTTCAATAAGGATAACAATGCATTCAACTCAAGCTTCAAGGAGGTGTTAGCACTGAAAGTCACACTTTGACTGCTAAAGTGTAAGCTCAACACCCATCATAATGTAAAAGATAATTTTTTGGTTTGAATAGGTGGATCAACAAGATGAGAAAGAAAGGAAGAAGGCAACAAATTGCAGATCAATAGGCTACACCATTGGGAAATGGAGTCACACAAACACCCAAAAGTTAGAAGGTAATTGAAAAGCCTATCAGAAAAATGGATTATAAGATGGCATATGGAAGAAAGGATAAGTTAACATAAAGTAGATCATCCATTAAAAAAATATCCTCTCTGAAAAATGAATTAGAAAGCTACTTGTATAAACAAAATGAGTTATAGGCAATTACAACAAACCCTTTGCTGCTCAAGAATCTATAAATCAAATACAACCATTGATCCTCAAAAGCTACAATTCATTCAAGCATTTCATAAATGAAGATGGATAACAAAGAGAACACAAACCGATATAAAAAATCTCATGAATCTTCAATGTCAAGAATATTTACATGATAAATATTCCCTCAGGCTTACAAATGAACACACATAGGGAAACTGCCTGCTCCTACTCTCTCTAGCCTCTCTTGGCTCATGAATCCAACCCTTATCCAAGATATCTCTCCTCTCTTAAATAGAAAATAACATCCAAATATCCTTAGGAGGTCAAATCCAATCTCCTCCATTGGATTCTAAGCCTTGGAGATAGGTGGCAACAGTCAAAGAGACAAAAATCCAACAAACTGCTAATTTTTAAAAAAATGTTGG
>SNQJ01S0027819.1:43787-82568 GCA_010110895.2 Picea sitchensis
TGAAATTATGAGTACTACCAGAATCAATTAGGACTATTACCTTTTTATTTTTGATATATCCTTCGATCTTGAGGGTTTGAGAAGTGATAATTTTAACCAATGCATTACACGATATCGTGGGAGTCAACTCTTCAGACGAAATTGCTTCTACGTTTTGATCTTGAGATGGTTATTGTTCTTGTTCTTGTTCTTCTTCCTATTCACAATCTATGTAGAATAATTTCTTCTCACCACACTTATGTCCCTCACTATACTTGCTATCACAATTAAATCATAAACCTTTTGCTTTTCTTTCTTCCAATTGTTGAGGTGTCAACCTTGTAGGTTGAGGTGTTTTAGAAGAAGAAGCATTATTCTCTCTATAGAAGAAGAAGCATTGTTCTCTTTAAAGTTCCTATGAATACATCAATCAAGTGCTCATCTGGAATATCGATTACCTTTATATTCAATCTTTGGAAGTTCTCAATGTGCTCTGTAACTGAACCCTTTTGCTTGAGATTTATCAATTGGCTAAAGAAGGTATTGCTCATTGTATCCTCATAGTGTGCTATCATTTCTTCCGTGAAAATTGTCCAAGTGACGAGTGATTTGCGAGAAAAAATCCATCGATACCATATAAATTGATTGGGTTCTAAATATAAAGAAGCAATTCATACCTTTTGTGTATGTGGCACATTATGTAGATCAAAGAATTGCTCTATCTGAAGTATCCATGTGATTGGGTCCTTGCCATCAAACTTCCTCATATCGATCTTAGGAACGTGGTTGGTCTTCAACCCAAAGTTGGAGTTTCTCCATTCTTGATACATCTTCCTTGTGTCCTCATCATGAATTTCATGGCATACATTTTCACTTTCAAGTGTCCTCTCTATTAGGAAAATTTTAAATCCTTCCATGATCTCCCTTTTTAAACCATCCATCTTAGTATCCATTATTGTCTCCAATTTAGCTTCAGTTGAATCCATCATCCCTTGTAGTTCATCTTTTGTCACTGTCTTCTTTTGTAATTCATTTATGTCCCTACGCATTTCTTCACCTTCATCAAGAGTTCAAGTAGGACTGTCTGGAGGCTTATTTGGTGGAGAAATTCCCTTTTTGGGTGGCATGTTGGCCAAGTATCACTTTTGAACCTTGACTTTGAGGTGGTTCTGCTAGACAATATTTCTTCTTGGGTGGCATGTTGGCCAAGTATCACTTTTGAACCTTGATTTTGAGGTGGTTCTGCTAGACAATATTTCTTCTACTGTATCTCCAAAGTTTCAGCCCTTCTGGGTATGATTTTTTTTTTTGTAGTTCTCTGATATTTCTTCTTTGGAATGCCACAGGTCTGATCAAAATTGGATGTTCCAAGTGGAATTTACGACAACTTCCTCACAACTTGCTGATTTTTGGCCTTTCCAGGAGATATCACTTGTACAACGTGCCCCACACAAAATAATTGATATAAAATTATGGAAATTGTACCAGAAATACTACGAACTGTCCACTATCCAATGCAACCAATCTCACTCAATTTGGATACTCTAGGAATAATTTATGATTGTTTTACCCGGAACACCTGCTTGAGACTAGTCAATAGGACTAGTCAGATACCCTATCTGACACAGGGTGTATCTACAAATGTAAGATGACACAGAACCTAAAGTTTTTACCATAGATACCTTACTAATGTTTGTGAATAGCCTTCAAATTTTAGGGTCTGAAACATTACCGAATTTTTTTTGTAGCGAAAGTTTCGCAATGTCTCAATTCAGGATGATTCCAAAACCATATCTTACATAGGATGTATCTCCAAAAGTATAAGGCCTCAGGAGCTGAAATTTTAACCCAACATACCTTGATCCATCTACTAAATATGATCCAAGCTGTTCCTTCTGAAACATTGTAGAAAAAAATTTATAGCGAAAATTCCAAGGTGTCTCAGATATAGCAGCGAAACCCCAAGACCTTGAGCTTTGATACCATATGTTAAGAACCAAATATCAATATAGCATAGAAAAATGTTAGAATAAGTACTCAACGCCTTGAAAAAGAGATAATTTCAGATAATAAGCCTCTTCGAGGGGGAAACCTCCTTATACACCACATAAATGTTCATGTACAAGATGATTCCAAATGAAAATGTCTCGTTGGTATATATAGGAGACTAGGAGGTACAATTACAACTAATGGACCCAAGACAACATAAATAAAATAACATTACTAATGTAATATTCCCGAATTAAGGGGTAATGTGCCACTATTTAGGGCTTAGCAAAGAGATACGGTTGGAAATCTTATGATGTCTGCTACACAATGGAATCATCAAGTACTACAAACACCTTCTCAAAACCCTTGAAAAACTGACTTGAACTCAAGCTGTCCAAAAGAACATGAACCCTCCTATAACAATTGTATTTTGGGAAATTATCTCAAATTATATTACAATCTTATGTGTTAACATGAGGCATTCACGAAGTATGGCTCACGAGGAGAGTTATGAAATTCCTACTTCAAAAGATGATACTTTCAGAAAATCCTTTTATGATATGACTAAAATGGTGAAAGTTTTATTTGAGGAAAGGAATGCAAGGTTTCAAGGTGAAATCTCAAATCCTCCAAGAGGAAATGAGGATAATGGTGATAAAAATCCAAAAGGAAATGGAGGGAGTGGTGATACTCGACCTCCTTCACCTCCATATTCCACTTCTTCTACCATTTCACAACCACCTTGAAATTCTCCAAAAGAACATGGTAAAATTCCTCCACAAACTCCTTTGCTTAAGATTGATATTAAGGTGGAATTTGCTATGTACAATGGAGAGGTAAATGCGGAGAAATTGGATATTTGGTTTCGTTAAATTGAAGTGTATTGTAGGATACAAAGAATCCAAGATGATGAAACTAATATTCAACTTGCTTCTCTTAGATTGGAAAGTGAAACACTCAATTGGTGGGAAGCCAAAACTCAAGAGGACATGAAGAAGCATGGTAAATTTTGTTGGTGGAAATATATGTATAAATTCCAGACATTAAATCATCAACCTGGGGCTCGTAAGATTTGAGATGCAAGCACAAGAAATGCGGAATGAAAGCCAATTCTAGCTTATGCTAACAAACTGCAGGAAATGAATCAGTAAGAAATGAATGGAAAGAAAGGAAACACGCTGCAATGTATTCTAAGGAATTAGATCTATAGAAGAACTATATAATTAAAAGACAATGAAAGTAGCACAATGTATGTAGATAATGGGGGCCCCTGCAAACCTAACACACACAGTGAAAAAGCTTACAGACTAAATGAGTACTTCAAAGATGGGTAGAATATCAACAACTAATTTTTATTGAATGAAATGAAGGATTACAAATGTTCAATCATGGCTCTCCTATAATAATTCCCTCCTACATCAATACCGACCCCCCCTCTTCTCCATGGCTATATATATATACAAAAAATAACAAGGGGATGGATCAAAACTAATTCCCTCAAATAAGCCTGGTCTAAGCATAATTAGCTTACACGATATTTTGTTTCCTTTTTATAGTTAATCTTGGTTTGCAAAGATAACCAAGACATGATTACAAATGATTTTACATGACATAAAAATGTTGAGAATAGCTTGATTAAGTCTCCCTTGCTGGCTGGACGCATCCATTCATCTAGAATATTGGAGAAGGCAGGTGCAACTACAAATCTGGACAAACCCAGATTGGAAAAACACTGATATCTCCCTGATCGTTCATGATTTTGAAAATCTGCCCACTAGTCAGCTAAATAGACGCATTCTGCAGAAAACCTATGTCCCAGAATATCTAGATTCTTCTTCGTTTTCTCGGGAATAGAGGCTAAAGTCTGTTGCTGCTAATCTGGCACAATTTGACCCGTCCTTTGACCACGTGCTAGAGGTCCACACGTGTGACTTGGGTGTGAAATAATGAACACCAAAGTATGTTGGAGGTATTTCTAACAAAACCCATTTCTTCATTTTGGCCCCAACGGTGTGCGTCTATGCTAAACATGGAGGTCTGGTGCAGGAACATAACTGTCCCAAACCTTCATTGGCAAGATTAGTCTAAACCACTTCTAAATCATTAAAAACAAGGGAAATTATAATAAATAACAACATTAAGCTTGTTAAACATATCAACTTTAGAAGTGTGGGAAAATACAACAATAGGCATAATAAACAGGTGCGAGGATAAGGTGAAATGGTTAAAAAGAGACCAACTGATGATGTAAAATATGTCAAATTGGCGAGCCAACATATCCCCCACACCTAAGGATTGGCATGCCCTCATGCGAAACAAAGTAGGTACTGATCAAGCCCACCATAAAAATTGTTCTTGTCATTTCCTCCCATGAAAATAGATTCGCTGATAGCTTTCATTATGTCTCCCTGCTCAAACTCCAAGTCAAATGGGTGAAAGCAACCTTTGTTGGCAGGCATCAACTTCAAACTACATGTGATACAAAATATGGATATCCATGTGAAATATGGGCAACATGCAACCAATCTACATAATCATACATATTCAAGTTCAAGCAGTGATTTTCATCAATTAACTCAAGAAGGATATGCCCCTATACTTCATACCAAGTAAAGATAAAGATATGTGAGCTTTATTTCTTATTCCATTCTACAAGCATAGCATTCATTTGTGGACAACAAGCATGCTAACTAAATAACACCTCTGCGCATGTGCATGTAACATCTTCAACAATTTTGGATATATAATGTGTGTATATACATCTTAAAATAATAGTCACATTCTAAATACTGCTACAACCATATCGCTTCACACGATTTCTTGAGAATAAAACTCCATACATGCCCAAGCTAAACTCACATAATATTTTTCTTAAATGATCCCCCAACAGATTTGCCTTTAGAAAATCAAGCAAAGATTTTGACCCTCATAGTGGGATTGTAACAACATTGATAAAGGAAATAAACTATAAAATTTGCAGTCACTTCTATTGATTTATCTGCCAAACTACAGACTGGTTTTCCATAAAATTTTGTGAGGTTGTTCAGATCATCCTTATGCTTCTGCTCACCAAAAATCAAAGCCAATAGGTGCACAAATTCCAAGAAAAAGGAAAAATGGCTGAATATTTCAATGGCCAATTTCTTGAAGAATACAAATCGGAATTGATTGGAATTTGGTATATTTATTTGCCATACCTTGATGCATATATGTTCCAAATTTTGTGGCCAAACGATGCATGATTTGGGAGATATTGAAAAATCAATTTCTGTTCTGTAAGTTTTTTATAAAAATGAAGCTACAACATCACTCCCGTACTTACTCTGGGATTCCCGTACCTACTCTGAATTTCCTATAGGATGTCGTTTTGGAACATACATGATGTTCAAAATTCATCCTTCATCCATGCTCAAAAATTTTGAATTCTCTGAGATTATTTTCTAATGAAAATGGTGGTAGTAACCTAAAAGCCAAGTTTGAGACAATAATGGAAAGTAGTGTTGAAAACTTACTGTCATAAATTGTCCAACTAATAAGCTCTAAAATCATTGCTTCCAATAAGCTAAATAATGCACTAGTTGATACACCATTCTGGTCAAAAAGTGCTGACAACACGCTGCCCCAAAAATTCAACAATTTCAAATAGCATCTGGATATGGTATAAATAAGTCATGGAACATCTTCCCCCCCCACTGATGTATTTGCATGTCTTCATGCAAATCCATCCTCAAAACTTCCGTAAAGGCGTCAACTCATAACTTATTCAACAAAACCCTGTAGCATTCACATTCCCAGAAATATCAAAATCAATCTTTCCCTTTTCTGTAAAGATAGTGATTGACTGCAATTGTCAACAAAAACCAAGCCATGTATATAAAAAAAATAGAATTTGTATATTTGTCCATCAACGGTTGATGCTCTCTCAAATCTGAGGCTTCAGTCGAAGATTCATTTCAGGTGCCTTTCCAGTAATAGATAATCCACTTAGAAAATGTACCCTTGTCAAAATTCCCATAATTGTTCAAAAATGTTTACCCATCGTAACATTTCACAACAATTGAATATCCATTTTTGTAGCATTAAGTTCCATGTCTATCTCCCAATCAATTTATAAACAAAAGAATGCCCCTTTCATAAAGTGATAATCGAATGTGACATTTCTAAACATTCAAGCTAATGAATCGTACCATGCAACCTGTCAATGAATCTTCTGTGTAATTAGGTCACATGACCACCTATAAATAGAACTGGATTGGGCAGATCAAACAATGTATGAACCCATTGTAATGAAATGAACTGATGGTGCATTTGATGCCATCTCAAGTTTATTAGACTCAATTACTATTGTGTAGAAACAAGCCAAGAATAAAAAATACAGTGTGAAATTTGTTTGCTACATAGCAAAAACAGGGGAATGAGGTTGTAAGTGCCATGAGGATCCAAAATGCAAGTTGTGCAAATGCTCTTACCATATCTCAATATAATATCCAAAATCACATAGATACACAAAAATGCATTTACTGAATACATTAACAGTTCCAACATTTGAGAAACAACAGTCTTTGCAACTCTGTTTCCAATTCATGGTTGATGACAATATTACAAAAAATTGGATTTGTGAGGTTGCAAGTGGGATCACAAAATGTATATATTGTTGCTGCAAACCAACAAACTGTAACTGCACTATGTGATATTAAAAGTATGCCAATTTCTCTAGGATTTTCATTATTATATGCAAAATGGACATGACACTTGATCCCATATATGCAAAATGGATAGGACACTTGATCCCATATATGCATACTGAACAATTTTTTTTGAGCCTGGAAGATTAACATGCCTTCTTTGTTATTGTTCTTTCCCCTATATCCCTCCCTTCACAACTTACAGTTCTGTAGGGGCAGGGAGAAAGGTGCACTTATTCAACACTTCACAACCATCAGTTGAGAAAGAGACATAATGGTTAAGGGTTTGATGCAAGCAAATTAAAAAAAAAAGGGGGGGGGGACACATGTGGGGTTATAAGTGGGTATTGGTGGGATTATGAGAAGAAGTGGCAAGGACAAGTGGTAAGATAGAATAACAAGCTTGAAATGTTGTATTTACAATAATTTTCCTTCATTTTCAATAAATAAGAATGATTAGAAAAATCTTACCTCTAGTTACCTCAGTTTTCTGGAGCTGCTACATACATGAATTGAAATTGAAGAAGGTATCTAGGCTACTACAAACCAGTCCAATTGATGAAAGAAACGAAATATATCTATAGATATTTGGCATCCACCATGCAGTTCTAGTACCATAGGACAAGAATGTTGTTGTTGGAAAAATTTGTTGTTGTCTTAAGATGTTTGTTGGATGCAAACTATATGCAAACTTTAACTTTGTAGAGAACCATCAGATCATCCTTGAAAATATCCAACAATATCAATAGAATTATACTGATGAGAACATAGATCTCCCTCAATATTCCTTGTCAACTGTTGTCATTCCCCTCTTATTCAAGAACATAAAAAGGTTGTTGCATGGTGCTTAGAGATGAACCACTAACCATATGAAACAATTATTAAAATTTATTGATCTACTATCCTACCCTACTTGAGAAAGGAAACATTTTCTCAAGTGTAGGAATATTTCCAGTGAAGCCATGTGCGTAACAGATTTATAAGAATACTCATATCCAAATATGAAAAATATACCTCAATGGCTATTCAGACATGAGAAACTAGTTGTTCTTGTGGAGATGATGCCAAGAAATGTTGAAGGATGGAGGAGTAATGTGGCCTGATGATGGTTTGGAACCAATCTTCAATGTAGTCTTTGTTTCCTTGGATTTCTCTGGCTGACAGATTATGAGGCTCTTCTAAGAACTGGTCTTCACACTCTGTGATGCACAAAGGATCTGCTGACAAACATGCCAAGAATTCCTCGATCTCTGGCTCTAGTGTTTCCTCTTCATCTGATGTAGTCCACAATTCTTCGATTTCATCTATCTTCTCACAAGGGTTACTGGAAGAAACTTCTAGATCCTCCTCATGTGGAATATGTTCATGGATCTCTAGTTCCTCTGCTACTTCTTTAAAGGAAAACTCATTCTTGCTAGCAACTCTAGAGTGTGAGCAAGGATTTGAAAATATCCCTGCAGGGGTATGTCCTCCTTTGCTCAACAAATGCTTGAACATATTTACATTATTTTGGCTGATCTGCTAATCTCTGTCTCGCACATGGACTAATACATGAGATTCTTACAGACTGAAAACTAAAACTTCAAGGAGATAAATGAAATCTTACACACCACACTTGTATGAAAGGAAACACACTTTCATGAAAGGAACAGTAAAGGATTTGGGGAAACTCCCAATAGTGATTTCATAGGTTCTTACCTCCCATCTTATTGCTTCCCCTCCCCCAAGATGTGTAATTTAAAGGCAACACACTTGCATGAAAAGAACAGTCAAGGCTTTGGGGAAAATCCTAATAGTGACCGCGTAGGTTCTTACCTCTCGTCTTACTGCTTCTCCTCCCCCAAGATATGTAATTTAAAGGCAACACACTTGAATGAAAGGAACAATCAAGGCTTTGGGGAAACTCCCAGTAGTGACCACGTAGGTTCTTACCTCCCATCTTACTACTTCCCCTCCCCCAAGCTTTGTAAATTAAAGGAAACCTATCTAACTAGGCTTTAATCCCTTTGTAGCACCTCCCCGACAACGACACCAAAAATGTTGGTGGAAATATATGTATAAATTCCAGACATTAAATCATCAACCCGGGGCTCGTAAGCTTTGAGATGCAAGCACAGGAAATGTGGAATGAAAGCCAATTCTAGCTTATGCTAACAAACTGCAGGAAATGAATCAGTAAGAAATGAATGGAAAGAAAGGAAACACGTTGCAATGTATTCTAAGGAATTATATCTATAGAATAACTATATAATTAAAAGACAATGAAAGTAGCACAACGTATGTAGAGAATGGGGGCCCCTGCAAACCTAACACACGTTGTGAAAAAGCTTACAGACTAAATGAGTACTTCAAAGATGGGTAGAATATCAACAACTGATTTTTATTGAATGAAATGAAGGATTACAAATGTTCAATCATGTCTCTCCAATAATAATTCCCTCCTACATCAATATTGATCCCCCCTCTGCTCCATGGCTGTATATATATACAAAAAAGAACAAGGGGATGGATCAAAACTAATTCCCTCAAGACAGCTTGGTCTAAGCATAATTAGCTTACATGATATTTGGTTTCCTTTTTATAGTTAATCTAGGTTTGCAAAGATAACCAAGACATGATTACAAATGATTTTATATGACATAAAAATACTGAGAATAGCCTGATTCGGTCTCCCTTGCTAGCTGGACACACCCATTCATCTAGAAGATTGGAGAAGGCAGACACAACTGAAAATCTGGACAAACCCAGATTGGAAAAACAATGATATCTTCCTGATCGTTCATGATTTTGAAAATCTGCTTGTGAATCAGCTAAATGGACGCATTCTGCAGAAAATGCATGTCCCAGAATATCTAAATTCTTCTTCGTTTTCTCGGGAATAGAGGCTGAAGTATGTTGCTGCTAATCTAGCACAATTTGACCCGTCCTTTGACCACGTGATAGAGGTCCACACGTGTGACCTGGGTGTGAAATAATGAACACCAAAGTATGTTGGAGGTATTTCTAACAAAACCCATTTCTTCATTTTGGCCCCAACGGTGTGCGTCTATGCTAAACATGGAGGTCTGGTGTGGGAACATAACTGTCACAAACCTTCATTGGCAAGATTAATCTAAACCACTTCTAAATCATTAAAAACAAGGGAAACTATAATAATTAACAACATTAAGCTTGTTAAACATATCAACTTCAGAAGTGTGGGAAAATACAACAATAGGCATAATAAACAGGTGTGAGGATAGGGTGAAATGGTTAAAAAGAGACCAACTGATGATGTAAAATATGTTAAATTGGCGAGCCAACAAAGTTTTATTCTCTTGGAATGATTTTATTGTTATAATTAAAAGGAAATTTTATCCATTAGCATACTTGCAGAAGCTATTATGAATTGGCAAAACTTTAGGCAAGCTAAAGGGAAAAATGTGCAAATCTACACTCAATAATTTAGAAGAAGAGCTTTGATTTTGGGTATAGCTTTATCCTCTCAAGAAAATTTACTCAAATAAATTGGAGGATTGCATAGCTACTTGACACACACAATTCTCATGTTTAACCCTACAGATCTAGATGAAGTTTGTGTACATGCAACTAATTTGGAAGCAAGAGGGAAGAATACTCCTCAAGAGGGCAACACGAAGCCATTTTATAATGGAGACAAAGGAAAGAGTAAATCCAAATAAAATGGAAAGAATAATGCTTCAATCAAGAAAGAGGGAGAAAAACTCACATGTTAACACTGTTCAAAATATGGCCATGATGAAGACCATTGTTGGAAACATCATCCTAAAATGAGACCCAAAAAGTTCAACAACAAAGGGAAACCAAAGACTACTACAACTACACAACATGATTTAGGATCTGATTCTGGTGATGAAACAAAAATCACAGCCATGGGTTTTCAAGGTAAGGAGTCTATTGCCAGTACTAGTTCTTCAAGTAGTAGCCTCAATGAAACTCAACATGAAAAAGAAAGAATAGAGATTTTCCACATAAGGGTAATTTCAAAGCATACCAAGATAGATACTCTATTTGATACTGGTTCTCAAGCAAACCTCATTTCTGAAGACACAGTCGAGAAATTGCATTTGGAAACAAATCCTCATCCTAAACCATATCCTCTAGGTTGGATATGTGACAATGCCAAATTGCACGTGACAAGAAGATGTAAACTTAGATTTTCCATCACCGCAAACTTTATAGATGAGGTAGAGCTTGATGTTATTTCATTGGATATTTGTGATATTGTGTTGGGAAGCCCATATTTATATGATAGGAGAGCCATCTTTCATCGTCACGAGAACAAATGTCATTTGTTTAAAAATAGAATTGAGTACATTGTTAGAGAACAAACAAAGAAGTTGAATTTGTCACTTGTAAATGATGACCAAATGAAGAGATTAGTCAATGCTAGTAAGAGCTTTGTACTCTTGATGATCAAACCCAAAGACAATGTTGAAAAAGAAGCTTTCCAAGGTTGTGATGCAAAGTGAAAATCTAATTTATATGAGGTTGTTAATGAATATGGTTAGATGTTTCAGGAACCAAAAGGATTACCTCCAAAAAGAGGTATCCAACATGAGATTCAATTGCAGCAAGATTGTCCTCTTCCAAACATTGGTATATACAGGATGTTAGTCATGGAGAACGCTGAAATTAAAAAATAAATCCAAGAGTTGCTTGAGAAATGGGTTATCATGCCAAGCACATCGCCATTCGGGTCACCGATTGTTTTAGTACCAAAGAAAGATGGTACATGGTGCATGCATGTAGATTTCAGAGCCTTGAACAAGATTATGGTAAAGAATCATTACCCTCTTCCTAGAATTGATGATTTGCTTGATAAACTAAAATATTCTAAGTATTTTACTAAGTTGGACTTGAGAAGTGGATATCATCAGATTAGGATTGCTGAAGGAGACAGGTGGAAGACAACTTTCAAAACAAAGAAAGGTTTGTTTGAATGGATGGTTATGCCATTTGGGATTTGTAATTCTCCTGCTACATCCATGAGAGTTATGAATGACGTTTTGAGGCCTTTTCTTGATGATTGTGTGATTTTCTACTTGGATGACATCTTGTTTTTTAGCAAATCTTGTGAAGAACATGTTAGGCATGTAAAACAAGTCTTAGATGTATTGAAGAAAGAAAAGTTATTTTTGAAGACGTCTAAATGTGAGTTTGGAAAGACCTCACTTGTTTACTTGGGACATATTGTTGGAGGAGGATAATTGAAAATAGATCCTTCAAAGGTCAAAGTCATTTTGGATTGGTCCAAGCCCAATAATGTAACAGAGGTAAGAAAATTTTTGGGAGCAGCCCAATATTGGAGAAAGTTTATTGCTAACTTCTCTGCAATTGCAACTCCATTACATGCAATGACAAGCATCAAGCAAGTTTTCCAATGGGGAGGCAAGAAACAAAAAGATTTTGATGCATTGAAGGAGAAGATTAGTTCAACTCTAGTTCTTGCACTTCTTGATTTGAGACAACCATTTGAGAGACAAACAAATGCAAGTAACTATGCCATGGAAGCAGTCTTGTTGCAACATGGTAAGCCCATTTGTTTTCATTCTGAAACTTTTAATGGTCTTGTGATTAATTATCCTACATATGACAAGGAGTTGTATGCATTGGTGCAAAGTGTGAAAAAATGGAAACATTATTTGTCGAGAAAATAAACTATTATTCACACAGATCATCAACCATTGTAATACTTGCAATCACAAAGAAAGCTACAATAAGCAAGGCACTTTAGATGGATGGGTTTCCTACAACAATTCCACTTGGTTATTAGGTATAAGAAAGGAATTTATAACAAAGTTGTTTATATTATTTCTAGGCCTATTTTCAGTGCTTCAATTATTCTTAAGCATAATTCTACCATGCATGAAAGCTATGTTGAAAAATATGCTTTAGATGCCGATTTTAAAGAGGTTTATGCAACTTTATGTCATTCTAACCAAGTTGAGGAATTGGAATACGATGTGCATGATAAGATTTTGTATCATCTTGGCAATCTATGTATTCCACAAGGTGAAAGAATCAACATCATAAGGGAAGCACATTCTTCTCTTATTGCTGGCCACTTTGGTGTAGGCAAGACGATGGCTAATTTGAAAAGGTATTGCTATTGGCCTAAAATGAATGAAAGTGTTTCAAGATATGTAAGAGGACGTTCTTTATGTGCTACAAGTAAGCCTAGCAATAAAAGTTGGGATTGTATACTCCACTTCCGGTTCCTTCTCGTCCTTGGGAAAGCATTTCCATGGAATTTGTAGGAGGATTACCTATGTCTAAAAAGAATCATGATTATCTTTATGTTGCGGTTGACCGTTTCAACAAAATGTGTATTTTGATGCCTTGTAAGAAGTAGGTTACAGTTGAACAAATGACACAGATGTTATTTCAACATGTATAGGTACATTTAGGGTTGCCCAAATCTATTTTTTCTGGTCGAGATTCTAGATTTATTGGGAAATTTTGGTCAATCTTATGGGCACTCATGGACACCAAGTTGAAAAAGAGCACAACTTTTCATCCACAAACTGATGGTCAAACGGAAGTGGTGAATAGAACATTAGTAAATCTTCTTCGTGGTTATTGCAGAAAACATCCTAAGCTTTGGGATTAAAACCTAAACTACATTCATCATGCTTATAACCGAGCTAAGCATTCATCGACTCAAACATCTCCATTTGAGGCATGTTTTGGTTATTTACCAAAATCTCCTTTAGATTTTATCTTTGGGAATGATGTTGCTATTGATGGTCATTATGACATTGATAGAGCAAAGAAGTTCATTGAAAAAATTCAGTTGGTGCATCAAATGGTACAAGAACAGTTGGAAAAGAGCTAAGCCAAGTACAAGAGAAGACATGGAAAGCATTGTGTTGATCATAGTTTCCAATTTGGAGATGAAGTTTGGCTTTACATTAGCAAAGAGAGGCTTAAAGGAGAAGGTAAAAAACTGAAACCAATTAGATATGGACCTTTTAAGATTCTTGAAAATTTTGGTAACAATGCCTTCCGTTTGGATTTGCCTCCTTATATGCAAATGTAGGTGAAGAGGTATTTCGAAGCCAAGATGAAATTTTGTTTTAAGTGTCCTTTCCCTTTTATCCCTGGTTGTATGCATGATTTCTTACTGATCTAGTCATGTCTATTTCTAAGACTATGTTAATGAAAATGGTATTTGATGTTTCACTTGATATTGTATGCATACTCTAATTTAGCCTTATACTTTATAGATGATCTTTTTCAGTAGAGGCATCCATGGCAGAGGAAACAAAGGCAGAGGAAGCAGGACAAACATTTTTGGCAAGGAGGAAACAAAATACTTCGATCCTCCATTCATTTTGATGTTGATTCTGAAGAGTTTAATCAACTCCTATAGACAAGTTTCCTAAACTTAGCTAGATAAAGAGACTTTCAATCTCCTCCTCTACCCGAAGGACCACCTTTGTGCCCTCATCCCAACATCTTTGGAATGCCAGTACAACCACATGTTTTCTTACCATCTGATATCCCATCCAATGATGGCTGGAATGATGTTGTAAATCCTTTCCAAGTTCAAGCTCATGGATGGCCCACAATGTCATTTTCATTACCTCCTCCTCCACCTAAGCAACCCACCCTACACATTGCATTAGATGTATCTCATTCTCATTCAACTCAACTATTAAAAAGACTCACGTCCCTTACCCAAGAACCTGAACCTTCCAAAGGGAAACACTTATCTAATTCTATTAAGTTTGATCAGTTTTAAGCATCCTCACACTCAATCACATCACATTCCCAACACCATGGACATGAGGATGGACTACCCCTTTTGAAGGCATGCACCTAGAAGCATTAGCAGTTAAAGGTAAAATTCCCATCAGGGAAGATTCTTAGATGCCCAAGCTAACATAGTCTAAGGAAAGCAGACAGAGGCAGATGACCTCTCACAAAAAATATGATTTCTGATTTTATGATGTTATTTTATTTTGGTTTCACTATTGGGATAAATTGTACTTATTTTGGACAACAATTTACTTAATTTTGACAACTGTGTATTTTGGACAACTTGGTGGCTTACTTATTTTTGGGAATATACATGCCTATATATTTGATATATGGGAGTCACATGCATTTTTGGAACATTTGATGTGTGAGTTGATGGGGATATATGTTTATACTGATGTTTTGATGGAGTTTATGCATATTTATTGATGGAGGAACAAGGGGATATTTTGAAAATTAAACAATAAATATAATTAGGGGATCCCCACCTATTAGTTAATATTTATTATACCCTTATCACTATTTATTAGTATTTTATTATGAACTTTCCCTATCTAACTAAAACTTTTTAAAGTAACTTAACTAAAATTAGTTGGAACAACTCAAAACTTGTTTTGGGGAAATACAAGAAGAATTGAAGGGAAAAAAAAAGGAGAGAGAGAGAGAGTTAGAAGCACAAACTCTGATAAGTATCTTACTGAAGGTGGCAATAAGAAGGACCAAGAAACATTGATTGTTGACATGCTTCAGAAGGTTGATCATCTGTTTCTGATAGTTTGTAAATTCTTATTGGATTTCTAAATTGATTTTCAATACTAATTAGGAACTTTGTGCAGAGTCAAGGCAGTCACACACTATGGTTTGTTGATCTAGTTATTTTTTAGTCTTGGTTTGACTTAGAAGACAACAATAGTTTTAGTGTGATGTAACCTTTGACTTCCAAGTATTATTCTGGTCCTTACCCATTTTGGGTTATGAAAGAATGTTTTTGGCTGTATTTCAAAACCGAATAAATAAAATCATTTGATGGTTTTGAGGTCTCATTTTGGACTATATGTGATCCAAATTATTTTCAGCACGAAATTAGAGTGGAGATATAACACAAAAATATATAGAGATATTGTGAGAGAGCCAATAATATAATATAGATATATCATATATGTAACAAGAGGCACATGTATACAATTGTTAGAGCAAGATTTGCCTCACCCTATGCAATCTTACAGAGAGGGCCTTATTCCATTCCCCCATGCATACTTACTTTCCCTGATGATAAAAACCAAAGATAAAAATATAAAGTTTTCCACTTGTACACATATTCCACCTTATACAATAAGCGTATACGCTGGCTGCTCCACTACATCCCGCGTACATTGAGATTTGTGCCAGCAAATAAAATTTAAATGTCGGGTTTCCATGTCACGACATGAGATCTTTGATCCTTGGCCTTCCACATACTGGAAACTTTTCGACTCGGTCCTTCAGTTGCATTTTGAAGGCTATAAAGAAGCCAATTCTGAGCTATGGAAAATGAGAGAGAATTCAACTTTGAGAGAAAAGTTACTCTGGAGAAATTATTTACTTCATATTGAGTCTGCATCCCTTTGTCCTTTAAGTCTGAACACAGTGTTCAACCCCCAAGCTCTTCCCTTATTGATGGAGAACCTCTTTGTCTCGCTTATATGAGCTTGCCTTTGGTGGAGGATTGAAGCGGTGGAGGCCCAGTTGGAAGGAACTCAGTTTCTTGGTTCCGAACCGTGCCGACACGAAAGTCTATAATATTCTCACTTCTACTGATCATTTATTAAGAGAAATACTCCTTTCCCTTCCAATTGATATCTTGCAAGTATATGTATTATGATCCATGGGCATGTTTGTTTTGTATATTAATGGATTATGCTATCTAATGTGATAACCTTTTATATTATCACTATATGCTTGCTCTACTTGTTTGTTGAGAACTTGTTGCAGGTATAAAGCTTTGGGTAGAAGTGATCAATGGTGGACATCATCAAACGTTTGGATGAGGTAGGCCTCTTTCTTACCTCTCTTGCACATTAGTTTATATAGAATATGATGGAATTGAGTCGATTTATACAATCATACCTGTCTGTTGTGGTTCACCCTAGCCATAGAGAGATTTTCCTCATAACAGAATTGGCGACCATACTGGGGATTGATCTTCTTTCTTAGGGTTTGAAGTACTTTTCTCCTTAGATTGCTCTCGTTTCTATTGTGGTTCTTGTCATATCATTGCTTGGCAACTCTTGTTCACTTTGGGTATGCGTTTTCAGCCTTTATCCCTTGCTTAGCCTTGTTTCAAAGCATATGCACGCCTTTTTGCTTGACAGTTGCGTATACACGCATGCTGTCTCATTGCAAGCTGCGTATATACGCTCTGTTTGCCCAAACAGTCGCGTTCACCCTTTTTCCTTTCCTATTTGCTTGGTCTAGTGTTTGCTGGGTGGGATTTGATGCTTGTTGAGCCTTCGTAGGTCCCTGTAGTGCCTGTTGAGTGCCTGTGGGATGACATGAAACCCTCTTTTGGTTGAATTTTTGGGCGAATTTTTTCTCTTCATCTTTTCATTTTTATTGTCCTTGTACATTGGGTTGGGTGTTTCGTTGCTTGATATCCTTCTTGAGTTATCTCCTTTTTATACACAATAGGGCTATATATCAAGTTGATTTTCAGTCCATGCATTTTCAGTTTCGATATATTGAAAATACAAAAAAAAAAACCATTTTGCATTGCTTGGCATTTTTGTCTTTGAGTTTTTATCATTAGCTTAGTGCATACAATGAAAGATTGAATTTTACTTATGAATTGCAGAGTTGAATTTGAAAATTGCATCGTTTTTAGAAGCATATCATACATTAAAAGTTAAAGTTAGGACTTTGCATTATTTTCATATTTACTTTTCTTGCAGAGTCATAACACCATGAGTTTCATCACTATACCTTTTTGAGTAATCACGACCATAAAATCAATGCTATAATTTAAAATTTATTAGTAACGATTTTATTTTCTAGGGTTAACAAACTAGCCTAGGATTTAGTGCCTTGGAATAGGATTTTGTGAGTAAACTTCTCCAAGGAAATTAAATCAACATATATGTCTGAGTCAGGGAGTGGAGAAATCCATTGTATAATTGGTAAGATCAGGACGCTCCACTCACACCGGAGTTAATCATGAGGTCGCATGAAGTCGGTTGAAGGGATATCCCCCCGATACCTTCCTAGTGTCAGAGATATTTCTGGGGATCTATTCGTATTTGGGGATCTTGTTAGTGCCTTTACCTCTGTGAGAGGCGGTGCTTTCAAGATTTAGGGCTTTGCTCAGCCCATACGGTGATCTAGATTTATGACTGCTCTCCTGTGCATTGGTTATACAATGGTTTATTAGTTTCTTGACTTAGATGTCTCATAGGTTACTTACAAGGGTTATTCTGCAGGTACCTTGGGTCAGATAAGGGTCAAACAACACACAACCTTTATGGAGGATTACCTCTCCGGAAGGATTTGACCGATTGGTTGTTAAGCCCACAAGGGCCCTTATAACTAATTCTTCTACCTCCGATATTTAGCAGGGAGTCTCCGGCCCCTCTTGGGAGAGACATACCTTCTTTAGGGAGGGAGGCCACTCAACCACTTTGCCCCATTTGCGTACATATTGGCCATTTGACTTTTGGTGTGCTCTTTGATTACTAGTTGGCCTTAGGCACTTTTACCGACTCTTCGTTATCATGGATAGTGGAGTCCCTTTGGCTCCCTCATTTATCGCTACATACCCCATGATGCCTACTCATTTCATGGGGAAAAATCCTTCTGTTTTTCATAATGGTATGCGGAACTATGGCACTCAGTCCATGCCTTGGGTCTCTAGTCGATCTCCTGTTGATATGTCTTTGCACTTGCCATCCCCTGTCTCGCCTCCTTATGTGAATCCAAGTTTTGGGTCTGGGGGCATGATTCCTTCTTATTCTCCCTCTCCGTTTGTTGGGAGTCATATCCTTCAGACACCTCTTATAGTAGGAGGTTGGAATATTCCTTCCTACGAATCCACTATGCGAGAAGTAAGTGCTGAAATAGGAAATCATTCTACTTATTACACTCCATCCACTTATCCTTCTTCTGCTATGTCGGTTCCTATGAACACTTTTACCATGGAGGACCTCTGTCTATCCTTTGGTGTTTCATCTGGGGGAAGCTATTTTTATAGTATGGGCAACCCCCATCATGAAGTTCCTTCATCTGGGGGAAACATGTATCCTCACTCGAATAATCCTTATCATGCTTTTGTCTCTTCGCAGACATCTACTTCAGTGTCGATTCCCTTACAAACCTTTATGAATTAGTATGGAGGAGGATACTATCCTACCGGACATGGATAGGGTGTAAACCAAGATCCTTCCTAGCCTACAATTTCTCCAAACAAATATTTCCTTAGACCTTGGTCTCAAATGCCACAACCCTACGCCACCACTAGTCTAGTCACTGTAGGTCATACTGACATTTTATCACCAAGCTCTGCTAGTGATGTTGTAGATTGGCTGACGACCTATGAAAGTCATGTTGAAGACCAACAACCAGCCACTGCAAGTCATGCTAGGGGAACAAGTCTCATCACTGCTATTCACACTGCACATACATCACCAACCTCTGTTAGTCATGTTGGAGATTTGTCACCAGCCACTACAAGTCATGCTGGGGGCATTCATATGATTGAGAATCCTAGACGTGTCAGACGTAAGGCCAAATTACTTTGCAGGACCTGTGAAGGAAGTCACTCGACTCGTTTGTGTCCTATTATGCCGAGATACCAAAAACATGGTTCTCACTTGAGGGCCCTTTAGGTTCTGATTCGTTCGTGGTTTCCCCACACTCCATTCCTTCTTTGGTTGATACAACAGTCATGCCGATGCAATCTTCGGCTGACACCCATTTTCCTTTAGGGGTTGATGCATTCGGTGAACTTGTTGTCTCACATCCCGTTCAACCAGTGGTCGTGTCGATGCAATCTTTGACCGACACCTCTCCTATGTTCAGGGGTGATGTGTCTCTTGACCTTGTTGTCTCGCATCTTGTTCAACTAGTGGTCATGTCGATGTAATCTTTGACCTAAACCTCTCCTATGTTTTGGGGTGATGCGTCTCTTGACCTTGTTGTCTCGCATCCTGTTCAACTAGTGGTCGTGTCGATGCAATCTTCGACTGACATCACTCCTATTTTTGGGGGTGATGCATCTCTTGGCATTTTTTTCTTGCATCCTATTCAACCAATGGTTGAAGAAGTGGTCGTGCTGATGCAATTTTCGATCGACCCCACTCTTCTCTTGGAGAGTGACAAGTCTAAGGAAGTGGTCACGCCGATGCAATTTTCAGTCGATCCCACTCTTCTGGTTCTAGTTCTATACCTTCTATGCCATGTCCTTAGAATTTATAGTGCTATACCTTCTGCACAAGGGAACATTCCACTCTCATTGATTATGCTTCCTCCAAGTACTAGGATGGTTTCCTTTGATTGGAGTGATCTTGTAGAGCCTCGACTTCCTTCTTCTACACCCTTCCAGATAAGGGGCATTCCAATATATTGTAGATAAGGTAACCTCTGCAAGTATTTTATCCTCCTCGACTTGGAAAGCTTTGGGTTTTCCCAAGCTTGTGTCGGCTCTTCATAAGTTTCCGACCTTTCATAGAAGCTCTGCACGGGAGCCTTGGCCTCCCCTGTGACTTGCCGCCTAGAATCTCCCAGACGAGTCTTAGTTAAGCTCTTTTCCGACTCGTTTTCAAAAAGAGAAAAGATTTATGAGTGATTTGTCCCCTTCAAACTTGTTAAATTGGTCTTGAAAGGTCATGAGTCTTAGTTAATCTCTTTTCTGACTCACTATCAAAAAATGAAAATATTGCCGAGTGAACTTGTCTCCTTCACACTCGTAAAACTAGTTTTGAAAAGACGTCTATTTGGCACAAGTTACAACTTTTTCACACCAAGTAGACTAAAATATATAAAAAAGGACATTTTTTGGCATTACATTGTGATTACATCTCATGCCCCTGCTTGCAGTATTGAGCCTATAACCGGTTCTCACTTTGCGTTATAAACCGTTTGCCTCAACAACTTTTCATCCTCAACCAAGCAGAGCCTTGTTTATATCCTTCACAATTTGACATCCTATACCTAGGAGGGAACATCCCCCGAGTGTCCATCTCCCGCATGCACTTCCCTGCATTGAGCATAGGTATGTTCCATTGATGGAACTAGTTTTGCTTACTTGTGACACTCGTTTCCTCCTCTGTATCATGGCATTCGTTTGTTATGAAAAAACAAAAAAAGACGGGCGAGAAGGGAGTATTATCTTGTATTGGCAGCAACTGTGTCACCTTTGAACAGAGCACAAAGTTATTTGAGTCCATTCATCATAATTTTGGGTATAGCATGGCCTTAGGAAGTTGAGCTCATTAAAAAGTCTTCTCTACCAACTGGTTACTGTTCCAGTCCCTACAGAACACTTCATGGACTCCTCCTACATCTCATGATTTTATCATTAAGTCTATGCTGCCAGAGTCCACCATATGTCTCATCCTCTTATTCAAAGGAATTATATCAAACTATGTCGGCCACTCCTCAGAACTCTTGACTTTGCATGTCGGCCATACCCTCAGTTTGTCTCAGAATCACATGCTACTTTAGTCCTATCATGCACCCTGGCCCTACTTTCATCATTGGTAGGTGACCTTGAACCCAACAATCAACATTTCATCATTGGTCGTTGACTGGGTGGTTTCCCTTGTGTTCGACGATAAGACATATATTCACACATTGGGATTTGTGCAGTGTCTTGGATGCCATTAGCCTTATTGGTGGTTTCCTCACCTTTGTTAGCAATTTTCATCATTGGCTGCTATTCAAAGGGTCTTTTTCATGTACCGCTTGCACTTGGCACACATGAAAGATGCACAGGGTTGTTGGTTCGTGAACTTGTTCTTCGTCCGATTTCCACCAAATCATGAAGCTCCTACTTTGTACCTCGTGTTGAATGATGAGAGATGCCTTAATGCTCTCCTTTCAACATGTCTCTTTCCATTGACATCAACCCATTTATTTTGGAAACAGGACCTAGAGTGTTATGAGTACCTTGAGGCTTGCAGTCATCAGTGGTAGGATCTCTCGCCATCGACAGTTGGGAATACATCAATGTCTCCTGATTGATGGATTCTTCAGGTGTTCGACACTGACTCCTCTATTCACACTTGTAAGAATGTACTCGATGCCTTGATACCTACTTTCATTATTGGTATGCTGTCTTACGTTTGTTAATGATATACATCAATGACCGATAATCAAACGATGTCTCATTGTGTTCGACCTCAACTCCTTTATTCACATGATGTAGAATTTCACCTTTGGCGGATTGTGTAGAAGACTTGAAGATATCACTATGTGGCCGTAGCTTTCTTGATCTGTTGCTTCCTTTTCATTGGACCAGTACCTATATGACTTTAGTGATCATGGGAGATCAGATTGTACTCCATGGTATACAAACATCTTCAGATTGGTTTTGAGACTGGTACTATTGGGCCTTGTTCGTGACTATGACAACTACTGGCATATAACCGCATTTGTATTTGCCTATTCATGGCCACAAACACTTGTTTGGTATATTTACACATGGATGTGGAGTGTATTTTTGGCAACCATGTATGCAAAGTCAGTACAAAATGTAATGAGCAATCGAGTTCGTACAACTAGTTCCCTACCACTCCACTTCTAGGTTATTCATAATGTATTTTGGCCATCACAGATACTTCTATGACCTCACACATTAGGGGGCATCTGTTAGAGAAATATTTGCCTCACCCTATGCAATCTTACAGAGAGGGCCTTATTCCATTCCCCCATGCAGACTTACTTTCCCCGATGATAAAATCCAGAGATAAAAATATTAAGTTTTCCACTTGTACACATATTGCACCTTATACAACAAGTGTATACACTGGCTTCTCCACTACAACCCGCGTACATCGAGATTTGTGCCAGAAAATCAAAATTAAATGTTGGGTTTCAATTCACGAGAGGAGATCTATGATCCTTGGCCTTCCACATACTGAAAACATTCTAGCTCGGTCCTTTAGTTGCATTTTGAAGGCTATAAAGAAGCCAATTCCGAGCTATGGAAAAGGAGAGAGAATTCAACTTTGAGAGCAAAGTTACTCTGGAGAAATTATTTACTTCATATTGAGTCTGCATCCCTTTGTCCTTTAAGTCCGAACACAGTGTTCAACCCCCAAGATCTCCCCTTATTGATGGAGAATCTCTTTGTCTCCCTTATATGAGATTGCTTTTGGTGGAGGATTGAAGCGGTGGAGGCCCAGTTGGAAGGAACTCGATTTCTTGGTTCCGAACCGTGCCAACATGGAAGTCTGTAATATTTTCACTTATGCTGATAATTTATTAATAGAAATACTCCTTCCCCATCCAATTGATATCTTGCAAATATATGTATTATGATCCATGGGCATGTTTGTTTTGTATATTAATGGATTATGATATCTAATGTGCTAACATTTTATATTATCATTATATGCTTTCTCTGCTTGTTTGTTGAGAACTTGTTGCAGGTATAAATCTTTGGGTCAAAGTGCTCAACGATGGACATCATCAAATGTTTGGACGAGGTAGGCCTTTTTCTTACCTCTCTTGCACATTAGTTTATATAGAATATGCTGGAATTGATTCGATTTCTACAATCATACCTGTTTGTTGTGGTTCACCCTAGCCATAGAGGGATTTTCCTCATAACAACAGTGATACACAATTTCTATTAATGAGTGAAATGTACAAAACTGTAGAAATACAGAGTGAAAGAATCACTAGAATGGTGGAAACTTATCTCTAAGAAGAGGTGTGACAGATACTCACATTCATAAGAAGATGATTACAATGAGGCTCTAAAGGCATTTTTAACATAAATAAAATCCAAAACCCTAACCCAAAAGATGAAAAGCCAACAATTTTGTGGACCTCATTTTGGGTAGTTTGGTGTATCAACTTCTCGGGGGCGTAACTTTGGAATACGATCTTTGTTTGGGGCACACAATAGCTTGTTCGAAAGGTATCGACGAGGAGATTAATTTCCAGGGCTCAATGAGATCCTTTGGCTATCATTGAGGTACTCGGTCGTGAAAAAACATTTTTTAGGCCCTCAAAATGGTTCCATAAGTTTAGGAACCAAAAAAACTGCTAAAAATAATAAGTTTCTAGAAAAATATTTTGAGCCAGTTGGAATAGGTGGGTGGCCACCGATATCCACTTGGATCAATCCTCCCTACTTATGAAGAAATGGTCTCCATTGTGTTGAGTTCTCCGGGGAGAGGGGGAAGCATTTGGTGAATCTCAACCTTGGTGAGCTGCTTGCCTTGCTGGAGAAGTTGCGCTGCTTGGTTTGTGGAAGGTTATTGAGAACCTGATGTTGGAAGGGTTAGAACTTTTTAACCAGTCGGGCTACTTGAGATGACTATGTGCAGAAGGAATATTTTCGCTTTACTGCAATCTTTTCGACCTACTTCTGTTGGATAAAATGTTCTTGGACCAAGGATGTAGTGGTTGTAGTGTCCTTCCATTCACCTTTTGAACAGATTTTGAAGAAGCTAAGTTTGGTAGTATGAGATACTACCTTGCGACACTGTTTAGGTGGAACAATAGTCGAAACTACATTTGGTATCCTGTAGATATGAACCCCCAGAGTAACAATGACACTACGGGGTCGAGACTCATAAATAGCATGGTGCTTCCACATATATGGATGGCCCAAAAGAACTTCAACAATATCAAGTGGGGAAACATGAAATAATACCTCATCCTTGAAGGGATCTATGCCATATGACAATCAACACTGCTGGATGACATGAATATCTCGCCCCTGGTGAATCCACTTGATGTTGTATGGATGCGGGTGTGGAGTTGTCGATAATCCCAACTGTTTGATGACCTCTATTGAGATGAGGTTCTTCTGGATTCCGCTATCAATAATAAAATGCAGTGGGGTACCCATCACCCACATCTGTGAATGAAAAAGGAACTCGCCCTCTTCAGGATATGCTATTTCTTTTGGTTGAATTGTTGCGGTCGTGAAAATAGGAGTGGGTTCTACGTCAATGATCTGTCTTCTACCAGTATTTTCTGAATCATATTCTGAATCAGGGTTTGGCTCCTTGTCTTTGATCTCGACCAGTAATGAATGTTTTGAGCGACATTCATTGATGTTGTGCTAGGGGATTTCATGTAAATCTGATCTAGGTGGATATCGATGGACACCCACCTTTTCCAATTGGCTCGAAACAGTTTTCTGGCAATTTTGGCAATTTACTATTTTTAGTTGTTTTAACTTCCGGGGCCATTTTGAGGGCTTAAATGAAGGTTTTTTAGGATAAAGCTTCTTAATGATAGCCAAAGGCATTATTGAGCCCCCAAAATGAATCTCCTCGATGATACCTTTCCAACGGGCTATCATACGCCTAAAACAGAGATGGTATGCAAAAGTTACAACCCCGAGAAGTTGATGTACTAACATACCCAGACATGGCCTACACGACTTTTGGCGCTTCATCTCCTAGGGTTAGGTTTTTGGATGTCTAGGGTTTTTGGCATTTTTGTTTATTGTAAAAAGGCCTTTAGAGCCTCATTGTAATCATCTTCTTGCGAATGAGCACAGTTGTCACATCTCTTCTCAGAGACAAGCCGCCACCATTCCAACAAGCTTGTTTCCGCTGCATTTTACAGTTTCAACTTATTTCCTTATTGAATAGAAAACCAATTTTACTGTATCTCTGTTATTTTGTGTTAAGCACCTGTTAATAATCTGTAGTGATTTCGTTCTGCTCATAAAATCCGGATCAAAATCACACCATTTTCTAGTGTCCTTCTTCGTCTTTCCGTTACCCTTCTTTTCCTATGGCTTGGACTTGTTTTATAAAGGCTGGTTGTTAGGGCTGTCTTTACCATACGTTGGTTGCTGTGGATTTGCAAACCCAAACTCCCACTTTTTCTGGGGCTTAAATTTCTACTTGATTTTAATAGCATATCGATAAGCAACACCCAATGATGAGATATACAAAAAATCCATTTCAGTTTGGATGTATCTGTGTAAAGCCCCACAATATTTTAGAACTAGATGTCGATCAGAGTATTTGATACCCAACTTGGTGCACAAGGTATGGAAGGTATTGGTGACCTCCAAAACTGCCTGGTCCCTCTCTTTCCGCAGTGTGTTCCATCTCATGTACTGGTCATCATATTTTCCAATAGGGTAATATTGTTCATTGACCGCATCCAAAAAAAAATACCAAGTGGGATCGTCCCCATATGTTAAAGACTCCTCTGTGGAAATTTTATCCCAATAAGTTTCCCACCAATGTTTGACATGGGGGAGATCCTTAAGGGGTGCGAAGGTGATCTTTTTCCTGTTGAAAAAATAGTGAACAGAGAAATAACCTTCTAGCAGATTTAACCATTTTTCTAGGGCATCCACATCTATCTGACCTTTAAATATGGGAATATCTTAATTGACTTGTACCTTGAAAGGAGAGGTGCTTCCAAAGTGGTCGCTTGATGAAGACATGCCTGCTGTTATCAAGAGGCATTGGAGGATGTGGGAAAATTCTCCATCATTTCATCCCTTTATCGCGTGAGAGCTTGCTCAGGCAGTAGATTGATAGAATATTCTGCTCCATAATTTTTATTTTCTTCCACCATGGAGGGTTTCTTGGGAATGTGAGAGTGATTTTCCTCAAGATAGACAATTTCGAGACCCAACTTTCTATACTTGGACATCGTCGGGGACATGCACTGAAAAATGATCAAGAGCAACCTGCTCTGATACCACTGATCCAGTTTATTTTCGACACAAAATGAGAGTAGAGATATAACACATAAATATATAGAGATATTGCGAGAGAACTAATAATATAATAGAGATATATCAGATATATAACAAGAGGCACAAATATACCGTAATACGCAATTTCTATTAATGAGCGAAATGTACAAAACTGTAGAAATATAGAGTGAAAGACTCGCTAGAATGGTGGCAGCTTATCTTTGAGAAGAGATGTGATGGCTACTCGCATTCCCAAGAACATGATTAAAATGAGGCTCTAAAGGCCTTTTTAACATAAATAAAATCCAAAACCCTAACCCTGGAAGATGAAAAGCCAATAGTTTTGGGGACCCCGTTTTGGGTAGTTTGGTGTATCAAATTCCCGTGGGCGTAACTTTGGCATACGATCTTCGTTTGGGGTGCAAAATAGCTCGCCGAAAAGGTATCGATGAGGAGATTCATTTTGGGGGATCATTGAGAGCCTTCGACCATCATTGAGGTCCTCGATCATAAAAAAATGTTTTTTGGCTGTCAAAATGGTCCCAAAAGTTTAGGAACCAACAAATTGCTTAAAATAGTAAGTTGCCAGGAAATTGTTTTGAGCCAGTTGGAATAGGTGGGTGGCCACTAATATACACCTAGATTGATCCTCCCTCCTTAGGAATAAATGGTATCCATTGCATTGAGTTCTCAGGAGAGAGGGGGAAGCGTTTGCTGAATATGAAACTTGGTGAGCTCCTTGCCTTGCTAGAGAAGTTGTGCTGCTTGGTTTGTGGAAGGTTATTGAGAACCTGATGTTCGAAGGGTTGGACCTTTTTAACCAATTGGACTACCTAAAATGACTGTGTGCAGAAGGAATATTTTCACTTTACTGCAATCTTGTCGATCTACTTCTATTGGATAGAAGGGGCTTGGACCAAGGCTGCAGTGGTTGTAGTGTCCTTTTATCACCTTTTGAACATATTGTAAAGAAGATGAATTTGGTAGTATGAGATACTACCTTGCGACACTGTTTAGGTTTAATAGTAGTTGGAACTACCTTTGGTATCATGTAGAGATGACCCCCTAGAGTAGCAATGAAACTACAGGGTTGAGACTTATAAATAACATGGTGCTTCCACATATATGGCTGGCCCAAAAGAACATCACAAACATACAATGGGGAAACATAACATAATACCTCATCCTTGAAGGGATGGATGTCATATGCAAATCAGTACTGCCGGCTGACACAAAGATCTTGTCCCTAGAAAAACCACCCGATGTTGTATAGATGTGGGTGTGGTGTTTTCGACAATCCCAGCACGACCTCTATTGAGATGAGGTTCTTTGGGCTTCCACTATCAACAATAAAATGCAACAGGATCCCCTTCACCCACATATGTGAATGAAAAAGGTGCTCACCCTCTTCATGATTTTCTAGTTCTTCTGGTTGAATTGTTAAGGATGCGACAATAGCAGTGGGGCCTGCAATGATGATCTGTCTTCTACCAGTATTTTCTGAATCATATTTTGAATCAGGGTTTGACTCCTTGTCTTTGATATCAGACACCAATGACTATTTTGAGCAACATTCATCGGTGTTGTGCCAGGGGATTTTGTGGAAATCGCACCATTTTCCAGTGTCCTTCTTTGTCTTTCCGTTACCCTTCTTTTCCTATGGCTTGGACTAGTTTTTTGAAGGATGGTTGTTAGCACCGTCTTTACCATACTTTGGTTATTGCAGATTTGCAGACCTGAATTCCCGATTCTTCTGGTCCTTAAGTTTATGCTCAATTTTAAAAACATATCAATAAGCAACACCCAATGATGAGATGTCCAGAAAATCCATTTTAGTTTGGATGTATCTATGTAGAGCCCCACGATATTTCAGAACTAGATGTCGCTCAGGGTCTTTGATACCCAGCTTGGTGCGCAAGGTATGGAAGATATTGGTGAACTTCGACACTGCTTGGCCCCTCTCTTGCCCCAGTTTGGTCCATCTCATGTAATGATTGTCATAGTTGCCAATAGGGTGATATTGTTCCTTGACCACATCCACAAAAAAATTCCAAGTGGGCTCAACTCCATATATTCTAGACTCCTCTGTGGAACTTTGCTTCCAGAAAGTATTCCACCAATGTTTGACATGGGGGAGAGCATTAAGAAGTGTGGAGATGATCTTTTCCATGTCAAAAAAATTGTGAACAGAGAAATAACCTTCTAGCAGATTTAACCATTTTTCTAGGGAATTCACATCTATCTGAACTTCAAATACGAGAATATCAAAATTGACTTATACCTTGAAAAGAGAGGTGCTTCCAAAGTGGTCGCTTGATGAAGACATGCCTACTATTATCGGTAGGTGTTGAAGGATGTGGGTAAAATTCTCCATCATTTCGTCCCTCTGTCGCATGAGAGCTTTCTCAAGCAACAGATTGATAAAATCTTCTGCTCCGTCATTTTTCTTTTCTTCCACCATTGAGGGTTTTATGACAACTGGTTGTTAGGGATGTATTTACCATAATTTGTTTGTTGCATATTTGCATACTCGAACTCCCTCTTTTTCCGTTGCTTAAATTTCTTCTCGATTTTAACAACATATCGATAAGCAACACCCAATGATGAGATGTCAAGAAAATACATTTCATTTTGGATGTATCTCTATAGAGCCCCACGGTATTTCAGATCCAGATGTCACTCGGAGTCTTTGATACCCATATTGGTGTAAAAGGTATGGAAGGTATTAGTGAACTCCAACATTGCTTGGCCCCTCTCTTGTCGTAGTGTGGTCCATCTCATGTACTGGTCATCATAGTTGCCAATAGGGTCATATTGTTCCTTGATCACATCCAAAAAAAAATCCAAAGTGGGCTCGACCCCATATATTTCAGAATCTTCTATGGAAATTTGCTCCCAGTAAGTTTCCCACCAATTTTTGACATGGGGGAGAGCCTTAAGGAGTGCGAAGGTGATATTTTCCTTGTTAGAAAAATTGTGAACAAAGAAATAACCTTCTAGCAGATTTAACCATTTTTCTAGGGCATCCGCATCTATCTAACCTTCAAATACGGGAATATAAAAATTGACTTGTACCTTGAAAGGAGAGGTGCTTCCAAAGTGGCCGCTTGATGAAGACGTGCATGCTTTTATCAGCAGGCATTGAAGGATGTGGGGAAATTCTCCATCATTTCGTCCCTTTGTCGCGTGAGAGCTTGCTCAAGCAGCAGATTGATATAATCTTCTGCTCCACCATTTTTATTTTCTTATGCCATGGAGGGTTTCTTGGGCATGTGAGAGTGATTTTCCTCAAGAGAGACAATCTCAAGACCCAACTTTCTATATTCAGACTTCGTCATGGACATGCACTGAAAACAATCAAGAACAACTTGCTCTGATACCATTGATCCAAATTATTTTCTGCACAAAATGAGAGCAGAGATATAACACATAAATATACAGAGATATTGTGAGAGAGCCAATAATATAACAAATATATATCAGATATATAACAAGAGGCACATATATACAGTAATACACATTTTCTATGAATGAGCAAAGTGTACACTACTGTAGAAATATAGAGTGAAAGACTCGCTAGAATGGTGGCAGCTTATCTCTGAGAAGAGAGGTGAAGGCTACTCACATTCACAAGAAGATGATTAAAATTAGGATCTAAAGGCATTTTTAACATAAAGAAAATCCAAAACCCTAACTCCAGAAGATGAAAAGCCAACAATTTTGTGGACACCGTTTTGGGTAGTTTGGTGTATCAACTTCCTGGGGGCGTAACTTTGGCATACAATCTCCGTTTGGGGTGCACAATAGCTCGTTGCAAAGGTATTGACGAGGAGATTAATTTTGGGGGGTCTATGAGATCCATTTTTTATCATTGAGTTGATAGATCATGAAAAAACATTTTTAAGGACCTCAAAATGGTCCCAAAAGTTTAGGAACCAAAAAACTACTAAAAATAGTAAGTTGTCGAAAAAATGTTTTGAGCCAGTTGAAATACGTGGGTGGCCACTGATATCCACCTAGATCAATCCTCCCTCCTTAGGAAGCAATGGTATCCATTTCCCTGAGTTTCTAAGGGAGAGGGGAAAGCGTTTTCTTAATATGAACCTTGGTGAGCTTCTTTCCTTGCTGGAGAAGTTGCACTGCTTGGTTTGTGGAAGAATATTGAGAACCTGATGTTGGAAGGGTTGGACCTTTTTAACCAGTCGGGCTACCTGAGACGACTATGTGCAGAAGGAATTTTTGCGCTTTGTTGCAATCTTGTCGACCTACTTTTGTTGGATAGAAGTTGCTTGGACCAAGGCTGCAAAAAAAAAATTGTAGTGTCCTTCTGTTCACCTTTTGAAAAAAATTGTCAAGAATCTAAATTTGGTAGTATGAGACACTACCTTGCGACACTGCTTAGGTGGAACAATAGTTGGAACTACCTCTCATATCATGTAGAGATTACCCCCCAGAGTAACAATGATACTACGGGGTCGAGACTCATAAATAGCATGGAGCTTCCACATATATGGCTGCCCCAAAAGAACATCACATACATCCAATGGGGAAACATCACATACTATATCATCATTGAAGGGCTAGATGTTATATGACAATCGACATTGCTGGCTGACACAAAGATCTTTTCCTTGGTGAAGCCACCTGATGTTGTATGGCTGCGGGTGTGGTGTTTTCGAAAATCCCAACTGTTTGACAACCTCTGCGGAGATGAGGTTCTTCTGGATTCCACTATCAACAATAAAATACAGCGGGGTCCCCTTCACCCACAACTGTGAATGAAAAATGGGCTCACCCTCTTTAGGATCTGTTGGTTCTTCTGGTTGAATTGTTACAATCATGACAATAGTAGTGGGGTCTGTGTCGATGATCTGTCTTCTACCAATATTTTCTGAATCATATTCCGAATTAGGGTTCAACTCCCTGTCTTTGATCTTGGCCACTAATGGCTGTTTTGAGCGACATTCATTGGTGTTGTGCTAGGGGATTTTGTGGAAATCACACCATTTTCCAGTGTCCTTATTCATCTTTCCGTTACCCTTATGTGTGATATTTATTTTATATTTTCTATTTCATGAATGTTCATTAAATCTGTTGTAATTTTATGATATAAATATTTCTTTATTTCCTTGTCATAACACAACATAAAATACAACATGGTCCCAAGAACATATTTCTTGAGGATTACTTGTTATTTTTACAAAAGGATATAAACATAGGGTAAGAATCCCTACTATCTTTCCTTAGCCCAACAAGATTTGAAAATGTTGGTATTAGGATAACCATTCCTTTTCATCAAATTTATCTTCAGTATCATATTCTAGATCGTCACCGCTAAAATTTTCTTTCGAACTGGGAGGCGTAGGACCACAAGGTGTGGGAGGAGTTTTACTCAAAGGTATTGGTAATTCCTATAGAGAAGTTTCAATCAAATATTCTACAGAGTTAATAAGAATGTTGGCTTGATTCTCGAGCCGATTCTTGGGTTGTCTTATGCAGGTAGCTCGCCTTCTGGGGAGTTATGAGGCTATTGGTAGTTGACCAAGAAATTTGGCATATGCATGAGTAATATGACGAGTTTCAACAAAATATTTTTCATGTAAAAGATACCAAGATTCTAGTTTATGTTCAGGGTTGATAGTAACACTTTCAAATGCGAGATTTGAATACTCAAAGGTAACATTCTATTCTAAAGGGATACGAGGGAAACATTGTTGAAGAAGAATATTCTCAGAGGACTAGCGAATCGTTTGTCATGAGTTTAAGTTAGCCATACAAATTCAAACCCTCCTTCTAGCACCAATTTTTTTGATGGGGCATAAATTCCCTTCAACAACAAGGGGTACTCCCTAGTACATAGTCCCAATTAGACTGTGCATCATTTGGTTTAGGAGACCCATTCAGATTCTTGCGCGACTACCATTACTGGTTATGGGGGGATGGTTGGATGGTTTGCAAATGCACAGATGTAGATGAATAATATATAAATGCATAAATCAAATCTAATCTACCCTATCCTATCCTATCCTAGCTAGGATAAAAATATCGTAACCAAATGAGTAGCTGAAATGAAACTATCTCTACAAACAAATTCACTCAGATAGCTATTATGAAGAAGTAAAGTTAGAAAACATATGCACATGAATACATAACCAGAATAGTCCCGATCATATGAACACATACATTAACAACTCATATTCTCAGGAGATAAACATAGAAATCATAACAAAGCTGTAATAAAAAATAACAATTTCTTAAGAAGAGTATATAGGAAACACCATATTCTTACAACACATGTAAATAGTATACAATCTACTGAAAATAGTTAATAGAAAACAACAATGTACACAAGTTCTTCTCTTTTTCAAAACCAGCCCTAAGGACTTCTCAATATTAGTCAACATGGTATTTTCTCTGAAAATAGTTTCTTGAGTGTATAAAATGCTTGAAGAGCCCCTTCAAAATGGGCCTCTTCCTTTATTTATAGATATACTAGAAAACTGTTGAAAATTCTTCTTGAATTCCTCAAGAAGCAGTTACAAAAAACCTTTCATCTTCCCTCATTAGCTATTTGACATGTGTGAGAATGAGGATGAAGCTGAAAACGGTTGGAAAAAGACAAAATAGAATACAACTAACAAAAAATCCAATTTTTCTATTTTGTCATATTCAAGTACTCGAGGGCAGCTTCATGTATGACCGTGTTTTCAATGATGGTCCTCATGTATTTTTCCATGGTTTCCATGAATGCTTGAATCATGGTATGTACTTTGGTGAGCCGTATGAAGTGTTTCTTCATTAGTTCCATTGTCACCTTCATGGTTGATTCAATTATCTCCTACTTGTGACTTTTGCTTTGCTGGATATTTTCTAGGAGCTATTCCATCGTGAGGGTATTTCCAAGATCTTCAATGGGAGGGAGATGACACTTCTATATCATAACTTGTGCTACTTGTGAAGTCGAGTATAGATTGCTAACGTGCTAGTCATTTCCTTCTATGCTTTCTGCCTAGCTTGCTGACACCGCTCAAGTGAAGCGTAATCAATTTTTCTCTCTATCTCTGTAGGGTGAAGAAGTTCATTGGATCATTTGTTTTTTAGATGATACATTTGTCAATATCACCTAAACCTTCATAGATGGTGATGAGCTAGGTGTTCTTGACCTGCAATTGGCTATGTTGTTCCATTATGGTGGCTATCACCTGCTGAAAGATGTGCAAGTGGGAATACATGTCAGTGATGTCCTCCTCCAATTCTTTCCTCACTTTCTCTATACACAATTTGAATTCTCACAAGCTACATTCGTCTATCCTCACTTGTCAGATTTGTTCTTCTAGTTCCCTAATCCCAACATTTTTCTCCTGGTTTTGGCGATACAATCTCTTAAGGTTTTGGTTAGTGGCCGTGGTGAAAGTGGTTTTGGTGAATTCTATGGATAGTGGATCTTGGTTGACATCTTCTATTATAGTGTTTTCTGTGACGATTGATAATAGGTTTCCCCATGTGAATGACACCTTTCCGACTTGCTATTGTAAGATGTGGCTAGTGGATTTTTCGTACCTGGACTTTTTCAAGTTCAACACTCTGCTTGGGTTATATGGAGTCCGGAGTCCCAATTCCATTCCACTGAATTGAGGCTGACTGCTAGGGACTTCCATCATTGAAACTGGAAGGTTGGTATCCATTAGTGAGACATCATTGTTTATAGCTTCTTTATCTCTCTTCCACTTTTCCTCCTCTGTTTCCTTGGTTGTAGCCTCATTTGTTGCTCTCTATGTCACTTCCACCACTGCTGCTGCTTCTATTGTAGCTCTTTGAGATGCTGTTTTTTGTTCATCTTTAGCTTCATATTTCTTCTTAGCATATGCCTTTGCTTCTGCCTCTACTTTATCTATTTCTACATTAGCCTTTGCTTTATCTCTAGCCTCATTGGTCCTCCTCTTATTTTCTACTGCATCCTCCTTTTCTGAACTCTTTTCTTCTTTCTTCTCTTCTTATATGCCACTATTTCTTCTTCTTCAATTGACCCAGAATGAATGGATTTCATTGCGGTAGATGCCTTTGTTGCTTCATGTTCTTCTTCCTTCTTTCATGCTTCTTCACGAGCCTTCTCTACATCAACAATCCTTCCTATGGGATTTCCTTGTCACCTGGTAATTACTTCATCGTAAGTCTGTTTCCCACAATGTACTTTTTCTTCCTCCTAAATGACCGATATTGGATTACTGNGTGAATAAGTAATGAGAAATTTATACCACTTATTAATACTTTTAACCACAATGTATGTTCCTTTAACTTATTCAACAATGTTCATCATTTCATCATTAATATGTTATTGCATCATATAACAGTAACATCCATCCGTGCATAATAAACAATAATAGACACATCCACACAATGCACAACACACCCGTGTTTTATGTGGAAACCCAATGCGGGAGAAAACCGCATAATTATTTTCTTATATGTCATTAAGAATTACATTCAAGGAAGCACCAACTTCCAATTCTTCAGCTGCAACTAGAAGGAGGCTCCAACCCCCTATTTTCAAGCTACAACCTGAGGGAAGCTCCAACTCCCCAATTCTTTGGCTACAACTAGAAGGAGGATACAACCCCCTATGTTCTCCGGCTACAACCACCTATCTTTTCCCCATCTCGCCATCCTGAAATATAAGTGATATGATGAAACAACTACCACACTATCACTGTGAGATGTACCACTGTAAACCTATACCAAACTATACCAACAACCTGTAACCAACCTGTACGTATACTCATCCTGTACCAACAAAACCAATAGGTACATGGCCTATCTGTTCTACATCTTGCGTATGTATGCACCCTTTATACTGCAGCCTGCCTATGTACACGACCTGTCTATACTACAACCTGCATATTCCTTCTGAAACTAGGGTTTTCACCTTCCTGAATAACTTTGACCTTTTGCTGCCTCTGTCACATCAACCTACAACTTGTACCAACATGTACCAATCAACCTGTACTATCAAATATGTACATCAATCACTCACACAACCTGTACCATCACAAGTGCATCAATTATGCATATCACAAGACCTCATAACCATCACCAAGACCAAGATGTGCTTTTACTAATATATCAAGATATCTATGCCACATCATCCATATATCACGTGTCAACAATACTACTAGTAAGTGCCTCTAAACATGTACCAAACATGTACCAATCATGTGTCACCAACACTACTAGAAAGTGCCTATAACAATGCACCACACATGAACCAATCATGTATCAACAAGTCAAACTATGACTCATCGAGATGTGCCAATATCACCATACCATACACCTCATGTATGTGCCAACTCCTCAACTATATGTCCTAACATGTATCTCAACCATATACCAAATACATACCAATATAGCCAACAAAATACCTCTTATCAATACATCACACAATCCATGATCCAAATACCATAAACTCTTACATCAAACCAGGTGCCAAAACCTCACTGTTATGTAGCCTTAAGTGTGTACCAATCATATATCAATACCACTAACAAAAGCGTCTCAAAATGTACCATAAGATATACCAATAACACTCACATATGTACCAACCATGTACTTTAATAGATCTGCCTCAAACTAACCAACCACTTCACTAACACATCACAACCAAAACCCTCAACCGTGTACTACAAAATACAAGATATGCCTCAACAGTCACCCCAACAAGATGTAAAAAAAATGAATACTAACCATACGAGTGTTGTATTTCTATAGATATAGATCATATAATAAGTGCCATGCAACCAATAGCCTCTCTAGGGAAAATCCTCAAACCCTCGTAACCATTTCTCACGTAGACAACAAAATCCAATTGCTCATAAAAATAAGACATACCTTTAAACTTGTAGATATATATTTTGTACTTGATAATTGTAGACTTTCCTGGGAGTTTTCTTTCAAACTCTAGAGACCTAACATCTTCATATCCTCAATATTTCATGGCTTTTCCCAACTGTACGCGACTATTTTTTCTTTAGCATGCGTATGTACGCGCTCTGTTCTCCTTCAGCCCGCGTATTTACGCCCTCTGTTCCACTATAGCCTGCATACACCTCAAAAACTAGGGTTTTTTCAATATTTCTGCAACTCTAAAACTTTCGCCGTCAACCCTCCTTTACTACCTCAGACTTGCGTAACTTGATGTATCAATGTGTACCTGCAATAGACCTTTCACAAAATAGATATTCAATGATATTACAATAGGTTGTGTAGGTGCAAATGGGAGAGCCTTACTCTCTTATTTATACTTCCATGTAGCTTCCGCAAGGGGTTACCTTCTAACCAACTTAACCCAACTTCCTTTTTCTAGGGCTAACCCACTTCTAACCAATTGTCCACTTACAACCACTTTATCCACAAATAGTAATCTCTCCACTTCTAGTTGCAACCAACTTTGTTATTTAATTAATTTCTTTTGCAACCACTTTGACTTATCCATAAATAGTAAACTCACCACTTCTTGTTGCAATCACTTTATTATCTAAATAATTTCTCTTTACAACCACTTTGACTACTTTATTATTTAAATAATTTCTCTTTACTCACAACTTGTTGCAACTAACTTTTCTATAATTAGTCAATTCATAACTTCTTTTCCCTTAACTAACTTCTTGTTGCAACCACTTTATTATTTAATTTATTTCTTGGTCAACCACTTTGACTATTTAATCTTCTCATCTAAACTACTTTACCATAATTACCAAACCCACAACTTCTTGTTGCAACTAATTTATTTTAATTATTTTCTTAATGCAACAACTATACCCATGATTAACTCCTAGTTATCATCACTTTGACTAGTACACTTCTTCTCGAAGCTTCTAGAATAATTTGACTTCTTTGACCTTCTAGATAACTCATGAGGGTTCTCCAACTTCACATGGACACAACTCTCTAACTGTCAGGAGTTATGTGATGTTCCACATATCACCAGAAATGGCATGACATGTACTATCCATATAGAATAGTCTTACATGAAAATATATTAATCTTCATAACATTATACATCCCCTTAACCATACTATTGTGCTACCAAAATTCGCTATTGAACTTCTACAAGGGTTGAAATCAATCTGTTAGGGTCCTAACCCGCACATAGGTAGATCAATATATTCGGATGTAATAAAGGTCAATATTAATAAGGCCTTTCAATAAAATAGAATAAGGCAGATGCAAGAAGACCTAATAGAAGCTTCCGCTTCTAGAAGGATCTTCCTCTAGATGCTTCTTTTGATAGACATATTTAGTATAAATAAGGGTCGAGGGTATGAAAACCCTAGCTTGGAGATTATTGTAATAGAGTGCTGCTTGACTAGACGTTGCCCCCTCTAAGAGGCCCGTGAACATTGCTTCCTGAATCAAAGTGATATTTATGTTGTTGTTCTTATATCATTTCTGTGTTATTGTGGAGATTATGCTGGTTATATTACTGTTATTCTGCCATTTTTAGCATTTTATTTCTGTTCTGCATATTTATTATATCTGGTATCTTGCAAGTGGTATCAGAGCACTTTCCTTGGCAGAAATTGTGGGAATTATTTTTCAGGGTAGAGACGTATTCCGACATCTTTAATCCACAAAGATCTGTCGTTACGCGCATAAACCCGCGGTTGAGGGATTCATACACATAGGAAATACAAGTGGTTCTTAAGTGCACATCTATTGGCCACTCTTGTAACCCCTGTTGCTATCCCTTTGAGTGGTAGCACATCAGACAACATCTATGTACGGATCGACCTAGATTTTTTGAAGCCCTCTTTAGATAAACCTATCAGCCACCGAAATGCTATAGTGTCACCGAGAACAACACTCGGGAAGATACTCTCTAGTACCTGGATAGTTGGGTAGTACGGCTAAGGGTACAGTCTATCCTCCTTAGTTAGTGCCCTGAGATATTGGGCCAAGTAATACTATTGGACCCCGCACGTATATCAGAGAGCTATATCACAGGGCAAACCCTTGTCTGTAGAAACCTTGAATACCTAACCCTTGGGGGACATAAACATAAACAAATTAAAACATACTAGATCTATTGCCGCACAACTGTGTTCGGGTTGCCAAGTAAATACACATTTCTTTCTGGTTAAGCATTTGGGGATTTCATCACTGCACTATTCCTTTAGACTGGAGTATAACTCTACAGGTGTAAAAAAATAAATAAAAAGTCTGGAAATTTTTTCACCATTATTTGAGACCTATTCCATTGGATTCATCTCTTCGCCCTTATCACATTCATCCATATATTTTTTTGGCAAAATTTTTGACCCCGCCCGCCCCTTTTCAGTTCACCCATCCTCATGGTCCATACCCATAGCCAAGATCTGGAAACCCGCTTCAACACATTGCAATCTGGTTTCCTCGAGACCCCCAAAAAAGTGAAACAACTTAGTGCTACTGTTGCCTCCATCGATTCATCCATCAATA
>SNQJ01S0027819.1:82578-111161 GCA_010110895.2 Picea sitchensis
GAAGCTACATCCTGTTTTTCATGTTTCATGCTTAAAGAAGGTGATTGGAACTAGGTGCCAAATTCAAACCAACCTTCCAGAGTTAGCTGAAGAAGGATCCATTTGGCTATAGCCAGAAGCAGTTTTGGACCAGCGTGAGCGTCACCTGTGTCAAAGAACCATGAAGGAAGTGCTCATCCAGTGGAAATATACGACTCCAGTAGTTTCCACTTGGGAACCAGCTACCATTCTGCAGCAGTTTCCACATCTCAAGCCTTGAGGACAAGGCTGTTTTTAAGGGGGCAGACATGTTAGGGTCCTAACCCACACATAGGTAGATCAATATATTCAGATGTAATAAAGGTTAATATTAATAAGGCCTTTCAATAAAATAGAATAAGGTGGATGTAAGAAGACCTAATAGAATCTTCCACTTCTAGAAGGATCTTCCTCTAGATGCTTCTCTTGATAGACATATTTAGTATAAATAAGGGTCGAGGGTATGAAAACCCTAGCTTGGAGATTATTGTAACAGATCGCTGCTCGACTGGAGGTTTCCCCCTTGAAGAGGTCCATGAACATTGCTTCCTGAATCAAATTGCTATTTATGTTTTTGTTCTTATATCATTTCTGTGTTATTGTGGAGATTATGCTGGTTATATTACTGTTATTCTGCCATTTCTAGCATTTTATTTCTGTTCTACATATTTATTATATCTGGTATCTTGCACAATCTCTAAGGGTTCACATCAATCTATAATATCACTCTCCAAGGATTGACATCAATGACAACCAACAATCCAAACCAACTATCCATCAACCTAAGCCAACTGTATGACAATCTCCCCCTTTGGCATTGATGGAAATACCAACATTGATGACAACATTTAGTAATGATAATCATTCATGTTCATACTCCTTATCAATGTTTCTATCTCTCCCCCTTTGACATCAATGGAAAAGGGTATCTCCCTTTGGGGCTACTCCCTCTGATTAAACTGTCCTTGGGGCTGCTCCCCCTGACTAAATGTCTTTGATATTTCTCTACGTTTCTAATCCTCTGATTACTCTCTCTCCCTTCATCTGAATAATATCTTCTCCTTTGATAAAGGGTATCACTTTGATGCAACACAGAATTCATATCGCTCATGCTTCCCTTGTGACCATCACTCCCCCTGAAAACATGCCTCTATGCTCTCTCTCCAAGAATCTAACTCTCTATCCATACATATGATGAATATGTCCTTCTGGAATCATACCTCTATTCTTACCTCTCTGTATGAAAACTTCTTTGAATGATATTTCTACCTATCTTTCCACTTCTGTTTCTCTCCCTTGACTTCTCTGCAAGATGTCATGTAGAAAAATATATGTCTTCTTGTACCTGCTACCATTTGGAGTCATTATCCATTGGTGCTTCCTTGTGTAATAAACTGACATATATGGAAATCATTCAATAAGAAGCATTCAAATATTCCTGTGTAATTATCATCCATTATGATAATGTTCCTTTATCTCCGAACCAATCTCTGAACCAATCTCTAAACCAATCTATGAATCCATGCTCTCATCCACTGTCATATATCTATCCAAACCTACTAAGTGTTCTTACAAATCCATCTCTGTCCATACTGTCCAAGACTCTACTATACAACTGTCCATAATGCTGACCCATTTGTGACTGTACTATCATGAAGTATTCACTACTGCAACTGATTAATCTATCGTATTGTACTTCTGCTAATTGACTGCTCTGAATCTGTCTACTCAAACTCTACAAGATGCTCGAAGGTTGTTTCTTTGGTCTGTCTCATCTACTGCATAGACTCCCCATGTCTAATATTTATATTACCTGGGAGTCTCTAAGATGGATGACTCATAACAATTACTGCTATGATGCGGAGTCATCATCATCTTCATTGATAGATTCATGATCTCTTTGAACTATGACTTCATTCTTTCTGTCTGTGGATTCATCTTTCATTACAATACATGAAAGTACAATGTCTTGAACTTATTCCTTATTTACCTGTTCTTATTTTATTTCATTTATTTTCCAAACCTTTATGTATCTAACATCTTCCTTTTTCTTTGTAGATTTGTCTTCATCTCGTGTTATTGCCAATCTTGCGATCTCTGGGACCTGGTCTTTTTTCATCTGTTCTTCCTATTTTCTTATCCATACTTTCTTATATATGATATTAGTGTTCTCTTTCATGCAAGTATCAATCATGCTTCTACAATCACGAGCTATGTGTCCATAGTTATGACATTTGTAACATTCAATGTTATGTGAGGCCACATAAGAATTTCTTGCTTTAACATTTCTTCCATAAGTCTTGCAATCTGCAACCTTATGTCCAAAGTTAGTACAATAAAAACAATGACCATAAAATAAATTTACATACCTGGGAGTGAATGATCTTCTTTGTTGTGTAGTCCTTCTGAATTCTTGCCTTGACTTATCATGATCATGATTGAATCTTCTTTGTGGCTTGAATATCAATGGTCTTCTTGAAGATGTATCTTTATTAGTTTTCTTAGATTTCGGTTGACCATGATTCCTTCCTTTGAGTACTTATGAATAACTCTTTCTCTTTTCTCCATTCTTCTTTTCTAGCAACCTAGAGTGCTTCTCTTCGTTCTCTACTGCTGATGTAGATGTTTATGTCTCTTCAACATTCTTGTTGAGCTTGGCGACTTTGAATATTATTGTGACAACTTATTCTTCAAGTTTTTCAACCTCTTCTTCTTTCTTCATTATCTGAGACTTCATGACTTCTTCATGATTTTCAATGTAATTATTTCTTCTTCGAGTCTTCTCTCTTCTTGACCAAAATATTCCTCAAACTAGTTTAAGTCATTAGTTCTTTCCTTGAGATGATCTATCAATATCTTTTCTCTCTTTTCTGATTCTTCCTTTTGTGCTGCTATGTTGGATTATAAACAATGCTTTTGATATTCTAGAGTTTCTTCAATTCGTCTGGCCTCTTCTAGTTGAGCTTTTAAATTCTTGATGACCTACTGAGCTTCTTTGAAACCTTGAACATTTTCCTTTTGTTTCATCAATTCTTTCTTGAGTGATTTTTTTTCTTCTTTTTCTTTCTTTAGATCATCTAAATCACTAATCAGTTCTACTTCATAATTGTCTTCTATTTCAAATGGATTTTCTATCTCATTACCTTCAGGGCATTCAATTTCAACATACTTTTGTTGATTATGCACTCTTCTTCTTCTGAATCTGTCTGACATGATGAACATCTTTCCTCTTGATTTGTACCTACATATTCTTTGACATTTTTTGACTCTGTGATGGGTGAAGAATATATATTATGTAACTTATCCCAAATTTTTTTAGTTGATGAACATTTACCAACCTTTTCTCGTATCGGATTAGGTAATCCTTCCCAAATGAAATCCATAGCTATTTTGTTATTCTTCTTCAATTCCTTCTTGGTTGCAATCTTTTCTTTCTTTGTAGCATTGCATCCTGTCACAACTGCATACCAAATATCATATCCCCATGCCTCTAAAAAGGTTCTTGTCCCTATGCTCCACATCTCATACTTTATACCATTCTGACCATTAAACAATGGTACTCCATTCTCAGTATAATCCATGATCTCCTTCTAGTGGTTAAACTATTTCTTGAAGGAACCTGCTCTGATACCAATAGTTGGATTACAAAGAGGGTTGGGGGGGGGGGGTGCGGGGTGAATCAATAATGAGAAATTTATACCACTTATCCTTTTAACCACAATGCATGTTCTTTTAACTTATTCAACAATGTTCATCAATTCATCATTAATATGTTATTGCATCATATAACATTGACATCCATCAGTGCATAATAAGCAATAATAAACACATCCACACAATGCACAATAAACCAATATTTTACGTGGAAACACAATGCGGGAGAAAACCACAAAATTCTTTTCTTATATGTCGTTAAGAATTACATTCAAGGAAGCACCAATTTCCAATTCTCCAGCTGCAACTAGAAGGAGGCTCTGACCCCCTATTTTCAGGCTACAACCCGAGGGAAGCTCCAACTCCCCAATTCTATGGCTACAACTAGAAGGAGGCTACAACCCCCTATGTTCTCTGGCCACAACTGGAAGGTGGATACAACCACCTGTCCTTGTCCCGTCCTCCTACCCTAAAATATAAGTGAATTGATGAAACCACTCCCACACTGTCACTGTGAGATGTACCACTGTAAACCTGTACCAATTTGTACCAACAACCTATAACCAACCTATGCCACTGACATGTGACCAACCTGTACCTGTACTCATCCTGTACCAACAAGACCAACATGTACTCGACCTATCTGTTCTGCAACTTGCGTATGTACACACCCTTTATATACTGCATCTTACATATGTACACGACATGTCCATACTACAACCTGCATATGCCTTCTAAAACTAGGGTTTTCACCTTCCTGAATAACTTTGACGCTTTTTTGCCTCTGTCACATCAACCTGCAACTTGTACCAACCTGTACCAATCAACCTGTACTATCAACCATGTACATCAATCACTCACACAACCAGTACCATCACAAGTGCATCAACTATGCATATCACAATACCTCATAACCATCACCAAGACCAAGATGTGATTTTACTAATATATCAAGATATCTATGCCACATCATCCATATATAATGTGTCAACAATACTACTAGTAAGTGCCTCTAAACATGTACCAATAATGTGTCATCAACATTACTAGCAAGTGCCTCTAACAATGCACCACACATGTACCAATCATGTATCAGCAAGTCAAACTATGACTCATCAAGATGTTCCATCATCACCATACCATACACCTCATGTATGTGCCAACTCATCAACTATATGTCCCATTAAGTATCTCAACCATATACCAAAGAAATATACCAATTTAACAAACAAAATTCCTCTTATCAATACATCACACAATCCATGATCCAAATACCATAAACTCTTACATCAAACCATGTGCCAAAACCTTACTGTTATGTAGCCTCAAGTGTGTACCAATCATATATCAAGACCACTATCAAAATCCTCTCACAATGTACCATAAGATATACCAATAACACTCACATATGTACCAACCACGTACTTTAACAGATATGCCTCAAACTAACCAACCACTTCACTAGCACATCACAACCAAAAACCATCAACTCTGTACTACGAAATACAAGATATGCCTCAACACTCACCCAAACAAGATGTAACAATAATGAATACTAACCATACTAGTGTTGTATTTCTGTAGATCTAGCTCATACAATAAGTTCCATGAAACCAATAGCCTCTCTAGGGAAAATCCTCAAACCCCCATAACTGTTTCTCATGTAGAAAAAAAATCCAACTACTGTTATAACCCTAAATTGCTCTACACATGAATACATGGCCTTGGCCCTCTTACTTGCATTTTTTTCCAAAGCATATTTGAGTTGCTCTTCTTAAAAAACTAATTTTTAGAAGATGTACGTGCCCTGCACCATTACTACCTGTGTACATACACTTGTTGCACCACTACAGCTCGTGTACATATGCATGTTGCACCATTACAACCCATGTATACTTGCAAAAATTGCAAAAAATAAAAAGTTGCAAGGAATTCATTGAAATTGACAGGATATTGGTAGTTTTCCAACTAATCCACCCGCTATATCCCGTCACCCAACCGAATAACCATCCTTTTTTCATATAAAAGGAGGTGTTGGGGTCTCATTTCACATCTAAGCATAAGAACAATGAAACTCTGCCAGATTTCACTTCCCCTCTTTGCCCAAGATATTGCTTCCTTTTGTGAGAAATTGCCTCAACGTTCCCTCATTATCCCCTTCTTCCTCCATTTAACCCATTCACTTCCCTAGAAGAGATTAGAAGTTTGAGAGGAGAAGTTCATCTAAGGTGCACTTGGAGCTTGGTGAAGAGGAGCCAAGACTAGGTTCGTGGAATGGTGGCTTGATTTATGCTTGACATTCTAACATCTAACCCTAACTTATATATGGAATAACATGCTTATAGTTCTCTGTTTGTCAATCTTTGGATACAGGTCAGCCTTGGGAGGAGGCGTGTAGTCAATGGAACTTCCAAGCGTGAGGAGGTCATCACCAGATGTGGGATTAGAGGTATAGTTACCTGATCTCCTTTTTCCTTGATTTCTTTATATTAGTTTTGGTATGTTTGGGCTAGTATAGAGAATTAATTGAATTTTAGATGGTTAATCGATCTGCCTACATTTTGAACCCTAGTGTAGTTAAAGGGGGGATTTTCCCGCTAGCAACTACTCATAGAAATAAGACATACCTTTAAACTTGTAGATAGATCTGTTGTATCTGCTCACTGTAGACCTTCCTGGGAGCTTGCTTTCAGACTCTAGAGACCTGACATCTTCTTATCCTCAAGCTTTCATGGCATTTACCAATTGTACACAACTGTTATTTCTTCAGCATGCGTATGTACATTCTCCGTTCTCCTTCAACCTATGTATGTACGTGCTCTGTTCCACTGTAGGCTACGTACACCTCAACAACTAGGGTTTTTTCAATATTTCTGCAACTCTGAAACTTTCTTCGTCAACCCTCCTTTACTACCTCAGACCTGCGTAACTTGATGTATCAATGTGTACCTGCAATATACCTTTCACAAATAGATATTCAATGATATTCCAATAGGTATGGTAGGTGAAAATGGGAGAGCCTTGCTTTTTTATTTATACTTCCATGTAGCTTCCCTAAGGGGTTATCTTCCAACCAACTTAACCCAACTTTCTTCTTCTAGGGATAGCCCACTTCTAACCACTTGTCCACTTACAACCACTTTATCCACAAATAGTAATCTCTCCACTTTTAGTTGCAACCAACTTTATTATTTAATTAATTTCTTTTGCAACCACTTTGACTTATCCATAAATAGTAAACTCACCACTTCTTGTTGCAACCACTTTATTATTTAAATAATTTCTCTTTACAACCACTTTGACTACTTTATTATTTAAATAATTTCTCTTTACTCACAAATTCTTGTTGCAACTAATTTTTCTATAATTAGTCAGTTCATAACTTATTTTCCCTTAACTAAATTCTTGTTGCAACCACTTTATTATTTAATTTATTTTTTGGTCAACGACTTTGACTATTTAATCTTCTCATCTCAACTACTTTACCATAATTACCAAACCCACAACTTCTTGTTGCAACTAATTTATTTTAATTATTTTCTTAATGCAACAACTATACCCATGATTAAATCCTAGTTACCATCAATTTGACTAGTACACTTCTTCTAGGAGCTTCTAGAATAATTTGACTTCTTTTTCCTTCTAGATAACTCATGAGGGTTCTCCAACTTCACATGGCCATAACTCTCTAACCGTGAGGAGTTATGTGACGTTCCACATATCACCAGAAATTGCATGACATGTAATATCCATCTAGAATAGTCTTACATGCAAATATATTAATCTTCATACCAGTATACATCCCCTTAACCATGCTATTGTGCTACTGGAATTCACTACCGAACTTCTCCAAGGGTTGGCATCAATCTCTAAGGGTTGACATCAATCTATAATATCACTCTCAAAGGGTTGACATCAATGACAACCAACAATCCAAACCAATTTTCCATCAACCTAAGCTGATTGTCTGACAACTGACATGTATTCCCATCGAAATTTGAGTTGGCTGCAATAATCTTTGACAACCTTCTTGGGATCATGCCTTATGAATATTTCTTCTTTGAAGCAGTACAATAGTAACATATCCACTTAATATTGTTCTTGATTGGTGGTTGTGAATGAGTATGAATTGATTTATAATGAAAGAAGAGGCCATATAGCTTTCTTGTTTTGATAGAGAGCTGCCTTGACTCTCTGGATCACTGTTTGATAGGTAACCTCTTGAAGCACCAGTTTGTCCGGGACAAATCTTGGAAGTAGATGGGGAGATTCGGTAGCTCTTTATATCCTGATATACATCCCATGCTGCATTCGGTACCAATCCCCATTTTTTCTAATTATCGCTAACGCCTTATTTGTCATGCATGGGGTTGGTGCACAAAAAATGAATTCATATAAAGGCATAGAAAGGGTCTGCAGGATGCATATATTACACAGTGCGGAAATCTATGATTTCCGTAGGTTGCTCTTTAGCTGGCACGTGGGGTTTCTGCAGGCTGCTACATAGGCAGGGTGTGGTGGCATTCCAAAGCTAAAAGAGGAAAGAGGTTTCATGAAGTTTCCAGAAGTGGAATCTTCTAGAATGTGAGGTGGCGTCCATATGGTTGCGATCCTACTGGTTTCTCTGATTTGGTGGGATCATCCTCATTCCTTTAACCACTTCACCTTCTCCTATATAATCATGGGCTTCTTATGGAAAATGTTAAGAAAGATTAAGCAGAGAATTGATGAAAGAATAGGCTGAAGGTTGCGTGAAGGATCCTGTTTCTAGTGATGCTTGAAGTCACCATTTTTCCATCAAGATTTTCTGGATTATCTTCATGCAGATTTTAGAGAAAGTGTATGTGTGTGTTGGAACAAAGGACCACTAAAAGGGAACTTGAAACATCAAGGCAATTCGGTTGTATCTTCTACTTTTCATTAATATAATACGGTGGCACGTCTCTTTCCCATAAAATGATTAGTATTTTATTACATGATTCCTTGATCACATGTTTAGGTTGTCATTGAATTCTACTATTGTTTCTTTCACATTGGTTGGCTTGTGTCATTACAGATCTGATCTCCCAGAAGTACCGGAGTGAAGCAGGGACACCAAATATATAATGAAGCAATTTATAAGGTATGTTATCTATTCCTCCTTTGGTAGTAAACTCAATGATCACAACTTAGGCAAAGAGTCTTGTTCCATCTCGTTTTGTTCTAGATCCAGGTGGATCTAGGGGGATTAGTTCATGTCTGCATCTACCGATTTACCCAATAACAAAATTGCTGAATCCACCAGGGGAGAACAACTTGATTGTGGTTTTTTGTTGGCCATTTGCTTTTGACCTATTCTTTTTACCTGAAATCAGTCTCTGCGTCTGTGGGAGATCCATTTAGACTCTCTGGGTTTGAAAGTCCACTTAGATTCTTTTCCCTTTCCTCCAAATTTCTTGAGTTTTCAAACACTTCCGCACTGCATCTTATAGATATCCTGTGGAAATATTTGATTTCCGCACCCTGGTGGTTTATTTCAGTGCGGGATTTCTGCATCCTGTCTGTTTCCGGCTTGTAAAAACTATTCATTTCCACACTGTGTTATACTGCTAGCCCGTGACGGTGTTTGAGAATTTTTTTGGGTTGGGTTTTGGCCTCTGTTGTTGCCCAGTTTTGATTTAGTTAGCCGGAAAGGATTTTTAATGCCAGTTGTTGACTTTTGATTGGTTTCAGAGATCGAACACCTCTCTTTTGATCTTTTTCCAATTTTTGTTTTTGATTTTTATCGACAAGGGTATAGTCTCTGGATTTGTGTATGAGTGCTTGCTCGATTAAAAATCTTCGATTGGATTTGAAGTTTTAGGTTGGTTACACATTCTAGATTGCTTAATGATTAGAAGACCATTTTTTATTCACATTTGAAGAAACATTTTCTTGTCATTTTTTATTTTTATCTCCATTGAAAGATCGATTTGGGTGCTTGTTGAGTGTTTTATTTTCATTGATTGATTATCCTTTCTCAATTCCATCCCTGTTTTGGTTTTCGAAAGGAGAAAATTAAAGTCTTTCAGGTAATCATTTATACAGAAAATATTGGCATTCAAAAAATTGAAAGAGAACGAATAGTGAAATTACATTGTTGATGATTGTTTGGTATTACATTCAAAGAAAAGGAACTGTACATCGTAGTTCACATTGTTCCAGAAAAATACCTTCTCCCTACTGTAGATAGAATTAATCGAACGAAAGTTTGCATCATTAATTTTATTTTCATGCTATTGGGTCGAAGTCTTACACAACATTGGTTTCATTCCCATCTACCTTTTGAGTAACAACAACCTCTAAAAAACATTGCGAAATTTAAAACTCAAGTAGTAACTTTTATTTTCTAGGGCTCTTTTACACCAACATTAGCTAGGCTAGAGCTTTGGAATAGGCAGTGAGATACACTCTCCAAAGCAGAAAACACACAATAGTATCTTGTGATAGGGAGTGTTCAAATTCATTTGCAACATTTTTTCCTGGGAAGCCCTTCTCACACAAGGGTCAAACCTGAGGTCGCATTGAGATTGATAGAGTTACTCACCCTGCTTTGTTGGTCTCAGTGTAGAGATTACACGTATTATGGGGGTCGCTTGAAGGTATACCCACAATGATGAGTGGAAGTCTCTCAAGTTGATTTCAGGCTCAATACCCTGCCCTTGCGTGTGGATTAGACTGTTGACTGTTTCCCTAGGCATCACTGTTGTTTGTGGTAACTTTAGTAGCCTATCTTTGTAGGGTATTACATAAGGTGACTGTGGAGGGGTAAGTCTTCATAGTACCTGGAATCGATGTTGGCTAGACTCACTCAGGCTCCTTGGAGGGTATACCCACGATTATGTGTGGGAGATTGCACCAGGGTGTAAGTCCATTAAGCAGGTTGTCGACATAACTTTTACACCCTAGCCCAACCCCTTCTTATCTCGGTCTCACGACGTTGGATTTCATCACCAACTAGTGAATTCAAAACGAGAAGGTTTGTTTTCCTGGTTTGAACTCTATATTTTATTAGCGAGTGATGTTTGTTTCCATAGTTGGCCATAGATTTTTTCCGCATAATTTTTGGTTTCGCCAACATAGACCCTCCCTGTTGTTTACGCAGGGTACATGGACTTCCACCAAAAAACATGGAAGATTCTACCCCTATACCCCCTCACACATCGGAGGGCTCTCCTCAACAGAGTGAGGTCTAGGATACCAACATAATACAAGAGGAGGGTTCAACCTCTTTGAAAAGTTTCCGAATTATTTTCGATTCTATGGAAGCTTTTGGAATCCCTCCTGGATACGAAAGACGTTTTCTCCGGATGAATTCAGCCGGGGAACATGTTGTTTCTTCTGGAACGCTAACCAGACCTTTTGGAGTTGACGATCCCTTCTGGACTACTAACATAGTTAGAATCCCACCTTGTACGGTGCAAGACCTTTATGGATCAGGGTTCAGGAGTGGATATACCTGCCATCCTTGAGCTACCCGAGACGTCTACCATCCTCACAGTATCCCTAGGTCATTTTTCCAGTACAACTGCCTATCTCTTCGCTAGTTCAGATGCACAGTCATTTAATCCTAGTTCAACCATCCCTTTTCAAATGGCCCACTCTACGATGGTCCCTCGTGCTATGACTATTCCCACCTAGAATACAGTGGTTAACCATGCTCCCATTGGTACACCACGTTCCTATATACCTACCCCTTCCCTCCCCTTTGGGTATTAAGCTTTGAATCCTTCTGCTACCATCCATACCCAAATTCCATTCGGAGTACCACTTGGGCATAATACCTCTGCTAGTTATGATCCCACACCTTCCCAGGTCTTCTCTGGAGGGTCTTATCCACCTCTTCATGGCGGATCTAGCCCTAGTGGCTCCAATCCAATTGGAAACACTCATCATCTACTCACTTCCGGTTACCAGATTCCCACTGGAGGGCAATCTTATGGCGGGGGGCAACCTCAATCTGGGGGTCACACTCAAATTGGGGCGCCTCCTCCATATGGAGGACATTCTCAAGTTGGAACTTATAATTCACAATCTGGACCGAACACGTCAAACTTGTTAGCTCACCTTTGGAACCTTCAAGGAAACCCATAACCCTCTGGGGGGGAAACCTTCTCAAGCTAGTGTTTCGGTACCCCCTAACTACGGTCAACCATACCTAGGTTCTTTGAATCCCACTTGGGGCCCGAACGTTTAGTCCAGTACTCCTTTCCAAGGGAACATCCCTAACCAATCCAACCCCATGGACTACATGCCTCCCCATCACTGGCCGAATCTGACAGGACCTACGCCCTATGCGCAGACTGCTTATGGTCCTACTGGTATACCGACGGGGCTTACTCCCCAAAGCCACCAATATCCTCAAGTGAATAGACAGTTGCCCTTTTTGGCCACTTTGTACCTTCCCGATTTGTCTAGAATTTTGAATGACCCTGTCCATCACTCTCCTCATTGGCCTGTCATACCGGCCAAATTACCATCAGACATTCCTAAGTTCGATCGTAAACCAGGAGAGGATCCGAACAATCATGTAATGAATTTCCATGTTTGGTGTTCATCCTACTCTTTGATGGATGACTCCATTCGGTTACGTCTTTTTCAACGAACTCTCACGGGTTCAACCGCGAAGTGGTATATAGAATTACCACGAGGCTTATTCACCGATTTTAGTACCCTAGCCATGGATTTCCTCACTGAATACCAGTTTCCAATCCATTATGAAATGAGAACCGAGATTTTGAGTTCTTTCAAGAAAAATAAAGCCACTCATATCTTTGATCACATTCATGAGTGGAGACGAAGACGACATTTAATCAAACTCGATCTTCCCGATCAGTTATTGGCAGAATGGTTCACAAAATCCTTTGTGAATGACATATCTTGTGACATTTCCATGGGTGGAGTTGTCACAGAAGAACATGCGATCAGTCGTGCCCAACACCTCAATATCGTTTATTCACAAATGGGTACTCTTTATGATCTACTCCCTGACACACCTCATCCTTCTACCATGACCACCTCAACAACCCCAACAACTTCTCATGTTGCTGATGGTGTAATAGGTACTTTCCATGCTCAAACTCAATCTGTGCAGGCCTCTCACACCAATCCCAAATCCCATGCTTCTCATGTTCAAACTGCTCCGACGCCCACTCCTCCCACATGTAAAACTTCAGAAGTGAATGTTGTTCAATCAACTCCTACCGGTAAGAATAAATCTAAAAAAGGGAAGGGTAGGAATAAGGAGGATAAAAATAACAACCCACAATTCAACAAGACCAAGTCATAAACTACTGATGATAAGGACAAACAAAAACCTCGCTATCCTTGCCTTATCTGTGGTGATGATCACTACACGAAGGACTGTTCGAGACGTGCTGAGGTCACAAAGTTCCTTCAAGGGACCCCAAAACCTCCTACACCTGTCGTCTTGTCTCAACCCTTCCCTTCTAAACAACAAGTTCAATTGGTCATCCATGATCAACTTTCTTCCTCCACTACCTCCTACGTACTTATGTGTAATGATGATTCAAAGAAGAATGACATCACACTTGCCACTCGTGCCAAAGATTACTCTTCCTCCAAGGAGAAAGTTGACGATATACCACCTTTGTTGGTTCAACAATATCCCTCATCTCCACCTTACAACAGTCCTCTTCATCTCGAATGACCGAACACTGATACAATCCTTCGCTCTCCTCCCAAGGGTGTGGTTTGAAAGTCTGCTTTCAATCCTCATGCACGTGCTACCCAAAACTACACTATTGTAGAGGATCTGGCGCAATCACTGTCCGTGATGTCAGCCCTCAAAGTCCTTTAGGGTTGTCCTACACAACGGAAGGCACTGTTAAAAGCTATCGGTGGAATCGACCATATAGATACAAATTTAATAATCTTTGACTTGGAAGATCACATTCCTAGGTTACCCCCTCATCTCACATTTCAAATACAAGTTTTTTTCACCGACAAGAACATTTGTAGAACAGTTATTGATGAGGGTGCCTCGACGTGTGTCATGTCTATTGCCTGCTGGAAAGCCATTGGCTCTCCTTCCTTAACTGAATCACACAACATGCTCAAAGAATTTAATGGCTCTGGCTTTAAACCTTACATTGTCCTCCCTTCGTTGCCTATTACATTAGAAGGCAAAATGGTTAACGTTGAAGTTGAGGTCTTTGACGCACCTCTCGATTACAATCTTTTACTTGGCCATAGATGGATCGATTCCTTGTGTGCAACCGTGTCTACTATTTTCTGGTATCGTGCATTTTCCACATCAGGGAAAAGTATTTATAGTAGACCAACTGGCCTACTTTAACTCTAACACATGTACCAAAAATATACCTTTCATCGCAAAGACACCCCTTGGGTACGAGAATGTCGGTGTGTGTCTACTAAAATATTCAACTTTGATGGGAACGTTTCCGATCCCACCACCCGATGTTCCGTCTCCTTTGGTTGCCTCGATTAACATGATTTCCACCTCCGTTTGTGAAACTCCGACATCTTCTAACTCATGGATAATACCCGAACCCGGTGATTATCTTCACCATGGCGACCAGATGCCTTTAAGTTTGGTTGAATCCACTTACCAAGCCATTCATTCAAATGACCCTTCTACTCCCTCTCTCGGTGATTCGTATCCTGACCCGTTCCACGTTATTTTTCCCACGAACGAGATGATTATGTTAGTTATGTCGATGGAAGATACTCCTTGGGATGATGGGCATCATCGTTCCATTCTCTTTCTCAAACAACACACCATCGAGAGCTACCAACAGATCTCGACTCCGTCGACTGTTGTCATTATTGCTTCGGTTTTTGAATCCACACACGATGTGTTATATGAAGGGAACTTAAGTAACATTTCACCCACCATCCCCCTTGACATATTTATTAAACTTGGAGTTGTCGAAAATGTCCACATTGGAGCTTCATGTTCCACCGATGAGGTTGTCACATATAAGTCACTTTCTCAAGAGTTTCGTGACATCTTCGCGTGGAGCTATGAAGAGATGCCAGGTATTGACCTTGATATTGTTGTACACGAAATTGAGACATACCCGGGCGCTAAACCCGTCCAACAAAGAATTCACCCGGTCCACCCCCGTAAAGCAGCTGCTATCAATCTTGAAGTCGAAAAACTTCTTAAAGATGGCTTTATTTATCCTTTGGCTTTGACTGATTGGGTATCCAATCTAGTTTTGATTAACAAGAAACAAGGTATGATCCACGTCTGTGTTGATTATAGGGATATCAACAAAGCTTGTCCTAAGGACAACTTTATTACCCCCTTCGTTGACCAAATAGTCGATGATTGCGCTGGAAGTGAAATATTCTCTTTGATGGATGGTTTCTCCAGATATAATCAAATCAATATCTTACCTGCAGATCAACACAAAACCTCTTTCATTTTTCCTTAGGGCACCTTTGCCTATCGAAAACTACCCTTCGGTTTGAAGAACACCGATGCGACATTTCAACGTGCTATGTCTTACGCTTTCTATGATATTAAGCATATTGTACAACCATATTTAGATGACCCACCAGTGCATTCCATGCATTGTAGTGATCATCCAACCCACCTCCGAGCCATTTTCCTTCGTTGTCGGTTCTATCATATACGCTTAAACCCACATAAATGTGTCTTTTGTGTGGAGTCTGGCTGACTCCTGGGCTTTATTGTGTCACGTTAGGGGATCAGGGTAGATCCTTTGAAGTTCGAGGCGATCCTCAATCTCCCTCCTCCTTCCTCAATTTGCCAGTTACAAAGTTTGCAAGGGAAGGCAAACTTTCTATGTCGTTTTATCCCAAACTACGCTGAGTTAACACTCGGATTTACTCGACTACTAAAGAAGGGATTTGAGTTTGTATGGGACACCACTGCCAACAAAGCCTTTGACACTTTGAAACTGATTTTAATCTGCACCCCACTCCTTTTCCCACCCGATTATAGTCGAAATTATTTCCTTTATCTCGCTACTTCAGACTCTACCATTGCCATGGTTTTGGTCCAAGAAGACGATTTACATGACGAACATGTCATTTATTATTTGAGTCAGAGTCTCACAACTACAGAAGCCAAGTACTTACATGTTGAAAAATTGGCCTTGGCAGCTGTTCAAGCTGTCCAACGTTTTCGTCACCATATTCTACTACACAAGACCACTGTAATTTCTGATTGCAACCCTATGCAGCAGATTCTTACATGTCAATCGCTAGGGGGAAAATACTCCAAAAGGATAGTGATTCTCCAAGAGTTTGACTTAGAATTCGAACACGCTAAGTCCAAGAAATCCTTGGTTTTTTCCGAACTAATATGTGAACTTCCCTGCACTGATACAGAAAATATAGCAGAGGATTCCCTACCCGACGAATCCCTTTTTCTAATCAGTTCCGATGACCTTTGGTATGGAGATATCATTATTTATCTCCAGACCTGGACTTTTCGGCCCGATTTATCTAGCGATGGTGATCGTCGTATACACTATCAAGATCGTTAGTACATTATCCTCGGTGACACTCTCTATCGCCGTGGGGTTAACTCTGTTTTTCGACGCTGTCTCACCTATGATGAAGCCAAGAAATATTTGAATGACTTCCTTTCTGGAGCATGTGGTGGTCACATGTATGGGTATGCTACTGCCCAAAAGATCTTACTAGCCAGATATTTCTATCCTTCTTTATTTAAAGATTGTATAACTGCCATCCAAAAATTCCATGCTTGCCAAACATACAATCATAAGATAAGATCTCATCCTGCTCCCTTACACCCTGTAGTTTCTGTTGGACCTTTCAATAAATGGGGTATCGATTTCATGACCTGTAAACCTCACTTGGCTAGGGGGCATGGATACATTATCGTAGCCGTGGATTATTTCATGAAATGGGCCGAGGCGATGCCTACATTCGACAATACAGGAAAAACTGCAGCCTTATTCATATTCAATCACATCATCACACGATTTGGAATCCCACAGTCTATCGTCATTGATCATGGTAGCCACTTTCAAAACTTCATGATGTCTGAGCTTACAGAAAAGTTGGGTCTTTGACATGAAAACTCAACCCCCTACTATCTGTAGGCCAATGACCAAGTTGAAGCGATCAACAAGGTTCTTATCACCATGCTTCGACGAATTATAGGAATTCACAAAACGAGTTGGCACACGATGTTGTTTTCAACATTATGGACCTATCAAACATCCGTGAAGTCTTCCACGGGGTTTACACCCTTCCAATTAGTGTATGGTATAGAAGCTGTCCTACCGATTGAATGTGAGATTCCATCGTTAAAACTAGCCGTTGAAATTATCCCAAACACCTCTGCTGAAGAAGAACACCTGTTGTATCTTACACAATTGGACGAAGCCCGTCGTGATGCCACCCTAGTTATTGAAACCCAGAAGAAACATGTCAAAGCCCAATACGACAAGCATGTCAAGCCACACATTTTCTCTGAGGGTGATCTAGTTCTCCTCTATGAACAAGATCGTGATTTGCTAGGAGCCGAAAAATTTGAGGCTATGTGGTGAGGCCCTTATATCGTCAAACGAGTGTTGGAGAAGGGAGCCTACGAGTTAGTAGATTATGATGGTATTCCTTTGAGTGAACCCAGAAATGGGCTTTACTTGAAGAAGTACTATGCTTAGACTATCTTTGCATGAGTGCTTGTATTTTACTATATCATACTGTTGTGTGCTTTTTCGTTATTTGGTTTCTACCCTCGACCGCTTACGTTGCATTGTGCTTGGTTTCCAGATGTCGAAGTCTTTCCTACCCCACTTTGGCCTCACCGATGGCGCTAGTCGTAGAACTCAAAACCTATCTTCTGCTGCATGGGAAATCTATGCACCTACGAACGAACTTATCAGTCTACACAATGTTTTCCTTGGTCGTGCAACCAGTAATATCACAGAGTATAATGCAGTCATCGAGTTGTTGACCGATGCTATCTCACTTGGGATTCGTCGCTTGGTTATACAACTTGATTCATAGCTAGTAGTGCTATAGTTAAGTAATGTCTATGCTATCCGAAGTCCTACTTTGTTACATGTATATTTACGAATTCGCCTCTTTGAACGTTATTTTGATTATATCGAGTATCAACACATTCCTAGATATCTAAATACATTAATTGATGCATTAGCTAATTATGTGTTAGATAGACATATGATACATTTATAAATCCAATCACACATCACATGTATTATACAAAGAAAAATAAGCTGGTAGAAGCCTCATATGTATATATATATAACGATAAAAGTTTTTTTTTTTACAAAAAAAGATTGTTCTTCGTCCGAAGACCAAAATATCAAAATATGAAGCTCATAGCTTCTACAAAATGACATCATGGATGCTGCTCATGATAACACACTACTGCTCATGCTACCCTATGTAGAAATTGTCTCAGTGGACCAGACATGCCTACGGTATGGCGCTGGAAACACCTCGGGACCTCGTCGATCGACATATTTGGGATGCCTGCAGTCAAACCCTCCAGATTCTGCTCGATTGCTTCATAATCATCCGCATCCCATCCTACCATTATCGCCACTTCCCCTCGCCTCTGGATAGGGGATGTACCCGGGGCCCGGAATGACCCTACATCTGCATGGTTAAAATATTTTGATTAGTCATTGGATTGAAAACATAAAAAAAATGTGGTTAGTATTTTGAAAATTTTTACAAAAACACTACAAAAGCAAAGTGTTTTTCTTACCTAGGTCCCCCCACTGAGAACCCTCAGGTAGCACCAAGTCAGGATCATTGAAAAAATCCATCCCGACATATGCATAGTCATCGATCATCGAGATCCGGGGCTCCAGCCAATCAAAACATGTATCATTGTATTTAATAATGGGGTCCGCTACATGCTGGGACATGAGATCACCCCACTGCTTCATCTGCGGATCTCATGGCACTGGTATATTCCAATCTACCTATAGGCGTAAGTGAGGGACTCTTTCCAGGAAGAAAGATACCAAAATGGATCCATACCCAAACTGCTTCAGCTCCCCGTTCTTTCTCTTGGTCAACTGGCTCTTCATACTGCAGAGGATTCCATCGCACCAGTTGAACACACGAGGTTCCGTGCATTCCACGATGTACTGAAAGTAGCTTTGAAGCGCCATGTGTGGAGAAGCACTCCCTACCATCTTTTCAATGGTGAAAAGAATGGTTCTAAGAGTTAGATCACGAACTCCTCTCATAGCCACTTTACCCTTGCGATGCTCGACCTCAGGTTCACAATAGCGTCTGATGTATTCACTGATCGACAAACCGCCACCTTGACCTCCTGTTAAGGTCACTTGTGCCCCATGACAGGATAGCCCCATCAAGAAGTAAATATCTTTGATGTCCAAGGAAAGCACATGAACACCCACATGAAATGCTTGTTGATCCACGTCCCACATATGGATCAAATATTCCAACAGTGTCAGTTGGGCTCTCATGCCCTAGATCTTGAAGAACTTTAACAAACCACACTGTCGTAGGGAATTTATGGTGCCCAGATCATTCAAATCCATTGCATCATCATCTTCATGCTCTCTTTCTCTTCACTACAACATTTTTGCAATAAAAATACCTACATGGAGATGAAAGAAAGAAGTTAGCACCTTCAATCATCATTTTTTGGAATTCTTTTTGGTCCAATGCATCATTTTCTTTTTGGGTTTTTGGCCACCGCAACTGGGCTTCAGTTGCAGAGAGGGGTTTCCGTAGGTGAACCATTGGGTGCCTATGGAAATCCTTGATTTTCGCAAGCCCCGATATAGGGCACCTGCAGCGGCCCCAGTGCATGTCTACGGCCCAAAATTTTACTCAAAAAATCATCTTTTAACCGATTGAAATGAATTTTAAATCATTGAAAAGGAAGAAGACGAGGTACTCACCATTTTCATGCAAATCGTTCGATGAATGATTGCCTATGCTCCTCGCAATAGATCGCCGAAATATGAGGTGAAAAAAGGGCTCTTAGACAAGTTTTTGACCAAATACAAATGAAATAGTGAAAATGAGTTCTTACCCCTATTTATCTCATTTTTTACTTTTTCTAAAAATATTTTATATCATTTAAATATATTTTCTCAAAAACCTACCAGCCTAATGGTCTCGTGAGTGTTTTGTTTCTCGCAGATGGGCAGAATAGGGTTCCGAACAATGAAGTATGGACAATTTTTGCGATTTGTTTTTCTTTTTTTGTCACATGTACGATTACTTTTTAATGTTTTTTAGAAAAACCTCGAGCTTAGTATTTGTTCATTCTCATGCTTGAAAATCGATGAGAACGTAACCGCGTATACTTTTGTTGTCTTTTCATACTCATCATGGTCACACAAAAATAACAAAACTTACAGAGTAACCTTTAAGCTCTTTTCGCACTACATAAAAATTAAAATATTGCCGAGCAACCTTGTCCTTTTCATGCTTGTAAAAGTATTTGAAGAAAACGTTTGATGGGCGATAGTTTATCTCTTTTTTGGTCCTATCGAACTACTTTACGAAAAAGGAACTGGGAGAGTTCTTTTTAAGTGTTTTTCAGACTCTCAAAATATGAAAAACCCCTGAATTTTCTATCTTTGGACTCATTAAACAAACATTGAAAGACCCACATGGGACCGAACCACTCCTTCTTAGGGTTCGTTAAATATACTCCGAGGGACTCATCCGAAGGGTGATCTTACATTAAAAATCATATGTTATCCTCCTCAAGCTTGCATAAAAATAAAGAGGTACTCGCCAGAAATGGTGGGGGAAAATTTGGGAAAGAGATATGTCTCTGTATTTGTGTTAGTGGTAGTAAGCATTGCTCTTGAACATGATACCCCCTTCATCATTTGAATCCAGGTTGGGAAATCCATTTGTCTCTCATCTGACTTTCTACAAGTTCATATCTTGGGTCATCTTTGAGTCAATGCTGCCAAGACCAGTGTCATGCCATTCATATGTTCAAGAGAAGTTCAACCAAGTCCTCTATTGAGTCGGCCATCTGCAATTGTCAATTCCTACCATGTCGACCTTCCTTGTGTCAGTTTCAAATCATGTTTGTACTTTGTTCTACCTTAAATATGTTACTTATTTCATGTCATTTGATGGGGGATACATCAAGGCCCTCCTGTGACGAGTCTTTTCCTGTCGACTTCAGTTCATTATCCAAGAAAAAGACTCAGAAATCATTTAGTACCTTAAAGCCTGCGTGCCTCAATGGTAGGTTTCTTCGCTTTCGACAGTGGATTTACATCATTGATCCCTGATCAAGAGATTCCATCGAGTGTTCGACCTCAGATCATCTATTCACATGCATTGGATTGTACTATTGTACCTTGGGAGTCATTGACATCAATGGTGATTTTCCTCGCACTTCTTAACAATTTTCATTAACGATCGGTAATCAAGTGGTTTCTAACCATGTTTGACTTCAACTCTTGTAATCACATGGCTAGATTCATACTAACGAATGACAAGATTGAAGACCTTGGACCTCATCATTTTTAATCCAGGTTGCAATGGAGTATTTTTTATTTGAATTGGCACATAGATCCAATTTGTATGTCTCGTGGCTATGTCTGCATCTGAGTTTTCTAATACATAGATCCACAGTGTATTCCTGGTGGCTATGTAGAATCTTGATGACATGGATCCACAATGTATAATTGGTGGCCATGACTTATATTTATGATTTTAATAATTTATAGTCTGAACATGGGAATTCCAACTTCAGACATGGTATAATATTGTGCATATGCTTGATTGTTTGCAGGTTCCCAATTGGTGCACTCCTTGTCCCTGACACACACACACACACACATTTTTACAAAGTATTTCGGCTGTCACAAGTTCCAGCCTCATAGTTTGGGGGGCATTCTGTTACACATTATTTTGGTCACCCTAATGATGATTTCACAAATATGTGTTCAGGCTCCCAACATGACTTTTTGCCTGAGAAAAGAAACTTCTTTCCTCCTCTACAAGACTGCTCTTTAGAAAGGGTCCGTAGGCTGCATATATTACACAGTGAAAAAATCTATGATTTCCGCAGGCTTCTCTATAGCTGGCACGTGGGGTTTCTGAAGGCTTCTACATAGGCAGGGTGTGGCAACGTTCCAAAGCTAAAAGAGGAAATAGGTTTCATGAAGTTTCTAGAAGGGGAATCTTCTAGAATGTGAGGTGGCGTTCATATGGTTTCGATCCTACTGGTTTCTCTGATTTGGTGGGATCATCCTCATCCCTTTAACCACTTCACCTTCTCCTATATAATCATGGGCTTCTCATGGAAAAGGTTAAGCAAGATTAAGTAGAGAATTGATGAAAGAATAGGCTGAAGATTGCATGAAGGATCCTGTTTCTAGTGATGCTTGAAGTCACCATTTTCCCATCAAGATTTTGTGGATTATCTTCATGCATATTTCAGAGCAAGTGTATGTGTGTGGTGGAACAAAGGACATTAAAAGGGAACTTGCAACATCAAGGAAATTCGGTTGTATCTTCTACGTTTCATTAATGTAATACGGTGGCACGTCTCTTTCCCATAAAATGATTAGTATTTTATTACATGATTCCTTGATCACATGTTTAGGTTGTCATTGAATTATACTATTGTTTCTTTCACGTTGGTTGGCTTATGTCATTACAGATATGATATCGCAGAAGTACCAGAGTGAAGCAGGGACAACAAAGATATAAGGAAGCAATTCATAAGGTATGTTATCTATTCCTCCTTTGGTAGTAAACTCAATGATCACAACTTAGGAAAAGTGTCTTGTTCCGTATCATTTTGTTCTAGATCTAGGTGGATCTAGGGGGATTAGTTCATGTCCGCATCTACCGATTTACCCAATAACAGCGTGGAAGCATCTTTCTCCCCATACATCCTGTAGAGCATCACCACCATGTATTGATAGGGCGTTTTCAATGCCATGGTGGGATACTCATAGGATGGTCGATGCTTGAAAGATTTGTGTGGATTGCACCTGAATTTGAACAAGTATTTTGATTTATGCTTGAATCCACTGATTAGTTCCTCATTCAACTTCTAGGTTCCCTTTTCTAGGTGATAGTATTTTTCTAGATTGATTGCCTGGAATGATGCTATGGGCTCTCCCCTTGTGTTGAGTATGTATCTTTTTTCCAAGTCCACATGCTTGAGAATCCATGCTATTGCATCTGAACAAGGGAGTACTGCAGCATGAGCTACCTCCCTATGTAATTTGGACCTTTTAATGTTCTTGAAGATACAAAGTTCGTCTTGGTCATCAACTTCCACTGGGAATGTTTTCTTAAACATTTGAATAACTTCATCCCATTTGAGTGAGTCCCCTCCTTTCTCTAGGAGTCCTGATGTGTCATCATACACTACCCCTCAAGAATTATACTCTTCATCTTGCCTACTTTCATTGCTAGAAGCCTATTTGGCCGATTCCTTGCTTGTTATCTTCTTTCGTGGAGACGTTTTTGAACTTGAAACACATAGTCATAATTGTTGGAAAATTGAATGTCATTGATGTCAACTTTAGAATAAGTCTAGAATCCTCTAGAAGTAATGGGTATAATTGAAGAAGTCTCCAAAGTGGTCCCCTTATGGTGTATCTTTGAGGATGGCCCTCACGAGAAGACACTTTGAAGAAGCCTACAAGAATCCCAAAGGTGTTGTCATGAGACCCAAAGTTGACTGAGGAAAATGAGGTTGAAGAACATTACAAGTACATGCAAAACCCTCATAGATGGATTGTTCTCGTCATGTCATTTCCAATGTAGGTGGTACACCACATATTTCCTTACGATTGATGAGTTATTCTCTCTTGAAGTTGAAATCCACAAAGAATGGTTGAGAATCCCCTAAATGGTTGCAACAAGAAGTTACAAGTCATTAATTAAAGGGTAAAATAGTTATAACAAGAAATTACAGGTCGACCCTAAAGTTAAGAAAACAAGTCACTTGGAAAAGTGTAAATACACTTCAAGAAGTGATGCAAGAACATATTCACTCCTCAACAACTAAATTTCTGATCAAGCCTAGGGGTATTGACATTTTCCCAAAGAATGGGTTTACTTTGTAAACATTGTAAAAATTCCTATAGTTTATAAATAAAATATAGAAGAGTCTAGAAGAATGATGAGTCAAGTATTTGGATGTAATCAAATCTACCTTGATTAGTAGATTTTGAGAATTTAGGAACCCTAGAGATGACTCATAGAGGGATATTAGGAGTTAGTGGAGATTTTGAGGAATGTAATTAGGATCTAAACGAATTAGTAGTTTTATTTCACATGCTATATAATGTAATTTTTCAAGGTTAGAAAATTCGGTGTTAGTTAGAGGTTTTCCTAAATTTGGAAGAATTGTTCTGAAGTATGGCCAATAAATGTTAGACTAGGCCAATGAGGAAGACCAAAGCCAAATATTGCCAAAGGAATGTAAATCATTTTACGAGTCTTAATATACATATTTCATAATTAATAGAAGATTGTGTTATATCTTGATGAACTGGAGTGACTGAGTGTTATATCTTGAAAAATGCATGGTAATACGCCCAGATGTAGAATAGAAAGTGGTTACAACAACGTGGAATACAACAACCATGGTGTCCAACTTCCAAATCAATGGAGACCGTCCTATGAAATCCAATGAAAAATGCCCGGTTTGATAGAAGTAAGTGTGCTTAGCTGAAATGGCACTGTTAGAATTATGTAGCATGATGTTTTGTTGTGTATGAATTGAAACCAATGTTGGATTAATAAGAGGGGGGTGAATCAGTAATATAGATTTTAATTCTTTTAATCACAGTATGTAAGTGTTATTTATCTTTATGATCAATGTAACATTATCATCCAATAAGTGTAGAGTAAATAAACCATAAACAATGAACAATCACACACATGCACAATACACCAATATTTTTACGTGGAAACCCAATGTGGGAGAAAACCATGTAATGTTTTTTCTTATATTTCTTTAAGAATTACATTCATTGAAAGCACCAACTTCCTTTGTTCTCCAACTGCAACTGGAAGGAGGCTCTGACTCCATATATTTTCTGGCTACAACCTGAGGGAAGCTCCAACTCCCCAATTCTCTGGCTACAACCAAAAGGATTATACAACCCCCTGTGTTCTCCGGATACAACCGGAAGGTGGCTACAACTACCTATTCTTGCCCCGTCCTGCCACCCTGAAATATAAGTTTCAAATGATGAAACCATTGCCACACTGTCACTGTGAGATGTACCACTATAAACCTATACCAATATGTGCCAATAACCTATAACCAATCTGTGCCACTGACCTATAACCAACCTGTACCTGTATCAACAAAACCCAACAGGTACGTGACCTGTACGTGTTGCAGCACGTGTATGTACGTGCCCTTTCTATACTACAACTTGCATATATACGTGACTTTTCTATACTGCAGCCTGTGTATGCCTTCTAAAAACTACGATTTTCTCTTTCCTGAAAAACTATGACCCTTTGCTGCCTCTGTCACATCAACCTACAACCTATCACTGTGTCTAGATTGTAGCTTTTCCCTATGCATACATCCTCATACAAATCCCTTAACCAATTGCATCTATATCTTTCTAGTCATGCGCCATCCAAGTGTGTATAATAATGAACAAGTATAATAATCCTCACATGGACTAGAAATCAAAACCTTACTGATCTACAACCTCTCAATACATCAACCACTTCACAACCAATTCACAAATACAATCTCTTAATCATGTACCACAAAAAACCTTAACCATATGCCAAGAAATACAAGTACCAATGATAACTATTGATTATACCAACACTGTATTTTTGTAGATCTGAATTATATAGTAAGTCCCATGCAACCAATAGCCTCTATAGGGAAAATCCTCAAACCCCCTTAACCATTTCTCATGTAGACAACAATATCCAACTACTTATAGAAATAAGACATACCTTTTGAACCTGTAGATAGATCTGATGTACTTGATCATTGTAGACCTTCCTGGGAGCTTGCTTTCAGATTCTAGAGACCTGTCATCTTCATCTTCTCAAGTTTTTATGAATTTACCCTCATGTACGTGCCCTATTATACTACCAGCCTGTGTACATATGCTCCCTTCTCCACTGCAACCCGTGTACACCTAAAAAACTAGGGTTTTTTTCAATATTTTCTGTAATTCCGAAACTTTCACCATCAACCCTTCGTGCTACCTCAGAATTGCACAACTTCAGATGTATCAATGAGTACCTATAATAAACCTTACACAATAATAGATATTCAATGTGATCAATAGGTGCTAATATGAGAGCCTTTCTCTCTTATTTATACTTCCATGTGGATTCCTCAAGGGGTTACCTTCTAACAAACTTAACCCAATTTCCTTCTTTTAGGGATAACCCACTTCTAACCCACTTTGCTACAAATCATAAATTCTCCACTTCTAGTTGCAACTAAATTATTTTTAATTATTTTCTAATTGCAACAACTTAACCCATGATTAACTCCTAATTTCACCCACTTGACCAGTCAACTTTTTCTAAGAGCTTCTAGAATAATTTGACTTCTTTGATCTTTTAGATAACTCATGAGGGTTCTCCAACTTCACAAGGACATAACTCTCTAACTGTGAGGAGTTATGTGACGTTCCACATATCACCAAAATTGACATGACATGTACTATCCATATGGAATAGTTCTACCTACAAATAAATTAATCTTCATACCATTATACATTAATCAAACTGAATCCACTTAACCATACTGTTGGGGCCACCAGAATTTGCTACCGGACTTGCTTCAAGGGTTGACATCAATGATAATGAACCCAATTAATCAACAATCTCCCCTTTTGGCATTGATGGAAACAATATGATGCAACACTGAATTCATATCACTCAGGCTCCCCCTATGACCATCGCTCCATCGAGAAACATGCCTATGTGCTCTCTCTCCAAGCATCTAACTCTCTATCCTGCATCTTATGAATCTCTCCCCCTTTGACATAAATGGAAAAGGTAACTTCCCATCCAGAGTTGCTCCCCCTAACTAAACTGTCCTTGGGGCTACTCCTCCTAACCGAACTCTTCCTGAAATTTCTCCCCCAACCTGAACTTTCCTCTTTATGGTGATTTGTTTTGTAAATCTAAGACATATAAGATAATCGTTCAAAATCATTCATTTTGGAGTAGAAATTACTCCAAATCTCTAGCGAAGATACTCAAAGGCTTCCCTTGGAAGCGGTTTTGTGAAGATATTTGCAACCTGTTCTTTTGTTCCCACATATTCAACTCTGATGTTCTTCTCTACAACATATTCCCGTAGAAAGTGATAATTGATTGGAATGTGCTTCATCTTGGAGTGCATCACTGTATTCTTTGAGACAATGACAACGCTTGCATTATCACAATATATTGGAATGGGCTCATCATACTCAACCTGTATATCTATCAAAGTTTTTTTCATCCATAGAACCTGTGTACAACATGCTGCTGCTGCAATATGATCTGCTTCTGCTATAGACAATGGTACCAATAAATGTTTCTTACTTAGACAAGATACCAAACACTCACCCAAGTTGAATGCTACTCCACTGGTGCTTCGTCGGTCATCAATGCAACCTGCCCAATCTGCATCTGTGTAGGAAATAAGTGATAGATCCTTTCCTTTTGGATACCATAATCCAAACTCTTTTGTACCCTTGAGATATTTGAAAATCCTCTTCACTGCTAGAACATGTGATTCCTTTGGTGTTGCTTGAAATCGTGCCACCTATCTAACTGCTTGCATTACATCTAGTCTGGATGCTATCACATAAAGGAAGTTGTCAATCATTGACCTGTACTTGCAACTAGTTTGCATAGGAGTATTAACTGGTTTTCAATCTTCCATTCCAAACCTCTTTATCATTTCTCTGATATACTTAGTTTGAGAAATAAAAATGCCTTGGTTGCATTGACATATCTGAAGACCCAGAAAGAAGGATAGTTCTCCAAGTAATGACATTTCAAATTCATTCTGCATATCCTTTGAAAATTTCTCTCTTAACCTGTCATCATAACTTCCAAAAATCATATCATCAACATAAAATTCAATTAATAAAATACTATCTTGAGTTACCTTGATGTAGAGGTTTTTGTTTGCATTTCCTTTTCTGAACCTTGCATGCTGTAGAAATCTGTCTAGTCTAGAATACCATGCTCTGGGAACCTGTTTTAGAACATACAAGGCCTTATTAAACCTACACACATAATATTCGTTCTTTGACAACTGAAATCCTTCTAGTTTCTCAATGTAGACTTCTTCTTCAAGCTCCCCATTCAAAAAGGCTGGTTTCACTTCCATCTAATACACTTTAATATTCTTGGAGCATGCATAAGCTAGGATCAATCTGATTGCTTCCATTCTAGCAACTGGGGAAAATGTCTCTTCAAAGTCGACACCTTCAACCTGTGCGTATCCTTTACATACCAATCTAGATTTGTTCCTGGTAACCTGTCCATTTTCATTCAATTTATTTTTGAAGACCCACTTTGTGCCGATCACATTCTTGTACCTTGGTCTTGGAACCAATTCCCAAGTGTCATTCTTCTCTATTTGATCCAATTCTTCATTCATGGCCTTTTCCCAAAATTCATCCTTGCTAGCTTCTTCAAAACTGTTTGGTTCAATCGAGGATAAGAGTGCTAGGTGCAGTTGTTTTGGTGAACAAATTCTTCTTCAAGTCTCAATTCCTGCATCTTTGTTCCCGATAATCTGATCTAAAGGATGATTCTTCTGTATTTGTTTGCTAGGTGTGTTTGGAGGTACTTGTTGTACTGTTGGTTGTGGAGCCTGATTATCTTCCTGATTCAGAGGTCCTTTCTTTCAGTCGTGTTTACACCCCATGAAGTATTTACACCCCAGAAGTATGTAC
>SNQJ01S0027819.1:113023-129606 GCA_010110895.2 Picea sitchensis
TGTTTCCTCTTTTTTTTTTAGTTCTGCCTATAATGATTTTGTTTTCTTATTTTCCCTTTTTATAACATCTATGGAACTCAATAATTATTGTTTGTAGTCAACTTCTGCCTCTTCATATTCTTATTCTATGTTTTCTTTATCATATTTTTCTATTTCCATGAATATAACTCTTCTGTCTCACTTTCACTGACTTCATCTTCATCTGATGAAGAGCTGTCTTCTTTGGTGCATAAACTTTTCTTGAAGACTTTATTTTTGGTTCTTTTGCCTTTATATGTTTGTTTTCTATTTGAATCATCTTCTTCATTTATTTTATTTATATTATGAGGACATTTTTTTTTTATGAAAATGGCCAATACCATCATAATTAAAACAAATCAATGGAAGCTTACCTCTATATCTACCGCTGATTCCCTTTGTCAGTCTTCTGACGAAGTTGGCTACATCTTCATCGTCTTTCGAGATGTCACTGCTGCTGCTATATTATTTTTCCTTTTTCTTTGACTTATTAGATGCTTTGAATGTTGCTTCTTTTATTCTTGGATTTAATTGTTCAGTTCTCATTTAATAGGATGTGAAAATTCCATGCAGTTCATCCATTCTCATTGAATCCAAATCTACTATTTCTTCTAGTGCCAAGACTTTAGGATCAAATCTCATTGGAAGAGATCTTAGTACCTTTTGAACAATTATAGTTTCATAAACTTCTTCTCCCAATACTCTAATTGCATTCACTGTTTCATCAACTCATAAGGAGTAAGTTGCAATGTTCTCATCTTCTTTCATTTTCAACTATTGAAATTGACCTCTATAAGTTTGAAGCTTTGCTGCCTTGACTTTTGCACATCCTTCATAAATATTCTGAAGTTTGTCCCAAATATATTTTGTGGAGCTACAATGCATAACTTTTCCGTATACCAAATCATCAAGACCATTTGAAAGTGCATTTTCGGATTTTGAATTGTTTATACTAACTTTCCTTCCATTTTCATTTGTTGGTGGAATTGTTGGTTCTTTATATCCATCTACAACCGATTGCCAAACCTCAAATCCCTTTGCTTTTACATATGTTTTCATCCTTCTTCTCCAGAATGCATAGTTCTCTCCATCAAACTGTGGTATTCCATTTTTATACATACTATTGCTCTCCATGATCTACCTTTCAATGGTTAAACTGATATTTGAAGGAACCTGCTATGATACCAATTGTTGGATTACTGAGAGGGGGGTTAATCAGTAATAGAGATTTTTAATCCTTTTAACAACAATATGTAAGTTTTATTTATCTTTATGATCAATGTAGCATTATCACCCAATAAGTGTGGAGTAAATAAACCATAAACAATGAACAATCACACACATGCACAATACACCGATATTTTTATGTGGAAACCTAATGCGAGAGAAAACTACGAAACACTTTTTCTTATATGTCTTTAAGAATTACATTCATTGGAAACACCAACTTCCTTTATTCTCCAACTACAACTGGAAGGAGGTTTCTAACCCCCTATATTTTTAGGCTACAACCTGAGGGAAGCTCCAACTCCCCAATTCTATGGATACAACTAGGAGGAGGCTACAACCTCCTCTGTTCTCCGACTACAACTGGAAGGTGGAAAAAACCACCTATCCTTGCCCCGTCCTGCCGCCCTGGAATATATGTTTCAAATGATGAAACCACTGCCACATTGTCACTGTGAGATATACAATTGTAAACTTGTACCAACCTATGCCAATAACATGTAACCAATATGTGCCACTGACCTGTAACCAACCTGTACCTGTACTCAACCTGTACCAATAAAACCCAACATATATGTGACTTGTCTGTGCTGCAACACGCGTATGTATGTTCCCTTTATATACTGCAACTCGCGTATGTACACAACCTTCTATACTGCATCCTACATATGCCTTCTTAAAACTAGGGCTTTCTCTTTCCTGAAAAAATTTGACCCTTTTCTGCCTCTGTGACATCAACCCACAACCTATCATTGTGTCCAGACTATAGATTTTACCTATGCATACATCCTCATACAAATCCCTTAACCAAGTGCATCTATATCTCTCTAGTCATGTGCCATCCAAGTGTGTATAATCATGAACAAGTATAATAATCATCACATGGAATAGACATCAAAACCTTAATGATATACAACCTCTCAATACATAAAACATTTCACAAATATAAGCTCTTAATCATGTACCACAAAAACCCTTAACCATATGCCAAGAAATACAAGTACCAATGATAAATATTGATTATAACAACATTGTATTTCTATTGATATGAATTATACAGTAAGTCCCATGCAACTAATAGCCTCTATAGGGAAAATCCTCAAACCTGTTGGCAGCCACCAATTCTGTCGAATTTTATCATATTTAAAAATCATCACAGAGAGATAAAATATTTCTGTAGCTGCCTTCTCCTTACATTTATAAATGTTTCTATCTTTTGGCTTCAAGGAGATTTATTGGGCCAACTTATTTTACGAGTTTTTCGTTTGTTTTGTTTAAATTTCATGACTGCAAGCATGAAATTCAAACAAAAAACTTGGCTTGGGTAATCATTCTGTAGTCAGTGCTTTCTTCTATTATTCTACCAAAGAGATTACACTTTAAGGGAACCTACATGTTTATAAGTTTTAAGTTTTATAAGCCTATTGATTAATCCATTGCCACAATTTTATGCATTATGGGATTATCTATGATTGATTGTATTGTTTGATTATTTGATATCCATAATCACACAAAACCTTGGATTATTGAAACATGCTTCATGCTCTCAACAGTCATATCGCTTTCATATCACTTGGTACATGGACTAATGTACTCATGATTACACATCATCCTGTTGTCCTGTACATTTAATGACCCTCATTCATTATTTGAATAAGAAACTGATAGTGGTTGGGGTTTAATATTCATTGTGCGTAATGGTTCATAGGCCTGCGTGTTGGCATAGGGGAAAACATAGGGTTCAACGCTCAAGAGTGCACCAACAAAGCCCTAACTACCAGCCCTTTTGGCAACACCTGCGAAGTAGATGAAGTCTCATTCGAGGTAGAGGCAGGGGTGGTTGCAGGACTCAGATGTCTGCAACCTTAGCCGAGACACAAATCCATGATTATCTTGCTTACAACGCACTTAGGATCAGTTATTCCTTAACATACATTCATTAATACACTTCGCAGAAAGCACAGAGCACTGCAGTAATTACTCAAATCTAGCACTTAGCAATGATAAACAGGTTATACTTAATAGATTAAGAACTTAGCATCTTATGTATCATATCTAGCATGCATTCATATCTCATAAGTGCAAAGAATCAATAGATCTATCTAAACATATCAGAGCACTTGGCAAAAGAGAGACAAACACATCAACACAATACACAGAATTACCGTGGTTCACCCCCACCTTGGGGCTGCGTCCACAAAGTATTCTTCTGTTATTATCTTCTGTAAACAAAGTTATAACACAAAGCCTTCAAGATCCTACCTCGCCTAGCACAAGAGATCTGCGCAGCTTGCTAGATCCTCTTTCCCCGGGTAGATCCAAGCACTAAGTCCTCCCCTGATTCGTGCACTCAGCACTTACAATACTTACAGTAGGCACAGAGCTCCTACAGTCACACAGACGTCTGATCACATAGATATACTTTATGAACTAAGCCATTCAATTTACATCACACACCTTCTTTATACACATCTCCTACCCTTCTATTTATACATACAAAAGGCCTAAATAAGGGATGATATCCCTTTCCCATTAAAATATTCCCAAAAAGCCCAAAAAGCCCAAAAATCCCTTAAAAGGGGCAGAGATCTCGTGATCTCCTCTTCGCCATGCGCTCCTTTTCTAACTGGATATCAGAGTACCGAAAATGGTCAAATATGACCAAGTATTCCTCAAAACTTGGTCAAGGGCCAACACTGCGCATCCTCTGGTTTTCTGTCACTCCAAACTTAAATTACCAAACATGATAATTGCCCAAGTTCATAGGTATCGGGCCGTTTTAGTTTTCAAAGACCTCTCCTTATTATTTGTCTATTGGAAGACGAAGCCTCCCTCTCGTGGTATCTAATGTGTCTGGGTACATTTTGGAATACCACAAACAATTGTCTTAGATCGGGATAGTCAATTTCTCAGCACATTTTGGTCGAGCCTCTGGTCACTGCTGGACGCTAAGCTCACCAAATCCATGACCTTCCACCCCCAGACCGATGGCCAAACCAAGGTTGTAAATCAAATGATCGTGCATATCCTGCGCATGTATAATTCTAAGAACCCTCACACATGGAATAAGAGTCTTCCCTATGTCCATTATAACTACAACTGAGCCCTGCATAGCTCAACCGACCACAACCCCTTTCAGGTGGGGTTGGGATTCCAACCATTGGGTCCCATAGATGTTGCACTTCCCCTTGCGGTCACCTCGACCGACTCCTCTCCTGCTCCAAATGAGGCTGACAAAGCCACCCGGTTCATTGAGAGGATCCAACACATCCGCCAACAGGTTCAAGATATCCTACAGAAGTCCAATGACAAGTACAAGCAGTGCCATGATCAACATCGGGTGCCACATAAGTTTTAGGTGGGCAACAAAGTTTGGTTGCACTTGTAGAAATAACACCTTACAAGACCCCATCAGAAGCTTTGTCCACTCCATTATGGGCCATACACCATCACCAAGACTATGGGGGATAATGATTTTGAGCTCAACATTCCTCCTTTCCTTGGCCTGTACCTAGTGTTCAATGTGGACCTCCTTCGGCCTTATTTCCCACCATTATTGGACACCTCAGACGTAGCAGAACAATTGACACAAACATAGCTCAAACCCAAATGCATACTACATGCATCTAGTGATCATATTGTGGACACATAGATCAAGGGCACTCGACAACAAAGGATCCAACTTTATCGAGTCGTCAAAGCAGGGCAGCTCCTGCACCAAGGCAAGTGGCTCACCCGGGGCCAAATTCAATAGAATTTTCCTCATATGATGGGGGAACTCAATGCAATGGAGACCATTTCTTCCTAAGGAGGGAGTATTGATCCAGGTGGATATCGGTGGCCACCCACCTTTTCCAGTTGGCTCAAAACAACTTTCTAGCAATTTTGATAATTTACTATTTTTAGCAATTTTCGGGTCCTGAACTTCCAGAGCCGTTTTGAGGCCCTAAACAATGTTTTTTGGGGTATTTTGCAGTGAAACTGTTGTAGTCCTCGGATAGGTATTTCCAATGGGCTATCATACGCCTAAAACAAAGATTGTATGCAAAAGTTACGACCCCGGGAAGTTGATGTACTGACTTACCCAAACGGGGCCCACATGACTTTTGGCGCTTCATCTCCTAGGGTTAGTTTTTTGGATGTTTAGGGTTTTTGAAACTCCTGTTTATTGTAAAAATTCCTTGAGAGCCTCATTGTAATCATATTCTTTTGAATGAGTGCAACCGTCACATCTCTTCTCAGAGATAAGCCACCACCATTCCAGCAAGCTTGTTTTTCGCTGCATTTTACAGTTTCAGCTTATTTCCTTATTGAATAGAAAACCAATCTTATTGTACCTCTATTATTCTGTGTTAATAATTTGGTAATAATCTATAGTCATTTTGTTCTGCCCATAAAATCTGGATCATCCTGCTAGTGAGCTAACTCAGGGTTTGATTGACGAACCAATTGTTAAGAAAAATCGTAAGAGCAAGAAACAAGATAACTCATATTTGAGTTTTATAAACAAGAGATCTGGCTGATTAATATCTAGGAGTATGGAAAATAGAAAGTAGGATCATTTGAGATCGATCTTAGTGATCGAGGTCAATGAGCACTGTTCTGATGACGAGATCAATGATTTCCTTGCACAAAAAGATACAGATAACTAGTGTCTCGAGAACAAAAATATTGTTCAAGCTGTGCAATATGACTTTGTTTCTAGACTACCTTCATTTCTAAAAGGCCAAGAGGGATTTGCCAACATAGGCTGCTTGAAATTCTCTGCTTGAACAAGAAAATCAAGAGTTCAAGGCATGCACAGATCAGGCAAGAAAAAGGCCCAAAAGATCTAGTATTTTGACTATAAAAAATGCAACCAACTTCAATGCCATCATTAATTCAGAACTATCCGACCCCTCACTGTCTAATTTATAGAATGGTAAAAGTGATTTTGATTTTATTTCATTTTATTCGGTTATAAAAGTCAAATAGGAAGATTTATTTTGATTTTCTTTGTTAATATAAGACTAGCTACCGAATCTGACGATTCTGTAGCCAACCTATTTCTAAATATTAGTTTGTATTATTTTCTAAATATCAATTTCGTTTTGTCATCTACAGGAAAATAATAATTATGGTGCTATTCACAAGGAGAAGCCATCTTGGATTATGCGCTCTATAGTTTACTCGTTTCTTTTTTGTTTGATAAAACTTTGTCATTATGTAATAAATTTTGATAAACAAACTCCTACATGAATGGTTTCCCATTGTACTATTTTTGTAAAGAAATCTATTTTTTGGGGATTATACTCTATCTTGAATGATAAGAGTTTGTTCATCCAAAACTAGTTTAAATAGTGATCACTGTTAGTACTGAGGACAACTTTTGCTGGGATACAATATGGACATGTGATTTTGGGAACTGATATGGGAAAGCTATTCACCATTGGTTTTAGACCTGTGTGATGCTTATTCCATTATGTGCTTTTATTGCCTCGGTCTTATGAGATATTATTATGTTTGATGTAGCTTTAGTCTTTTCATCATATGGTGTTTCATATTGTTAAGTATTTAGATGTTGTCCATAATTTGTTATTCTATTTTGTATCTATGATCAACTGTCATTTGATTATTATTGATTTATTCTGGATATTAAATGATGGATAATATTAATACTTTGAATTGAGTTTCCTTTCATTCTAAGTGTTGATTATCATAAGATTGCTAGATCTTTACAGTTATCATTCTGCTGTTATATTCTCACTCCAACACATCAAACACTTCTTTGAATTTATTCTGGGAGTATTAGCATTGTTCTGTCACAGGTTTTCCTCACATGCAGGACAATTAGGAGATCTAATTACACAGGAAGATAAACTCAGTTTAATTGATTAGTTACAAGTTAATTTGCTTGTTATTTAGTTAAATTATTTATTAATGAAATGAGGATAGCATGAATTAGCTTTGACTGTTTATGTATCGTTATTTCAATTATATTTCCTTCGTATTATTAGTTTTAAATCTTTAAACATTCAAAAAGAAAACAAAAATATTTATGTGCTTTCTTTATATAGTTTAGAAACACTTTTAAGAACATTCATTTCGCAAGATTTCAAGTAAACCTTGCAAGATGTATATAGACTGTTTATAATCATATGCACATATTCATGTTTCTATTTGAACACTTGTAATTATTAAAATTATATTCTTAGTATCATAGCCTTAGATTAGCTTATTTTCTTTTATCACTTTTAGGACTTAGTTGGCTAATGGAGCCATTAAACCCGTCAGGTCAGTTCATTCCAAACAGATTGGGTTATTTAGACAACCCCGGTCTGGATCTGACCTTCCAATTGACAGTGTGTCACTTACGCCCGTCAACAAATGGTGCTAGACGGAGGGACTGGAATTAATTGATGGCACATGGAGGTCGCAAGACCCCTCCAAACAACCGTTCTCCTGTCGTGATGCATAGTTGCTCTGACACAAATGTTACACTTGAAACAACAACTACCTCACACAATAACCCTAATATTCTTGTCGAACCAGTGACACCACTCCCTCAAGGGATTGACGTCCGAGAAATTGTCTGCCAGTCACTTATAAGAACTCAAAGTGCCTTATCCCGTATTAGACAACTTGGTAGACAACTCAATCAACCCCTTGACTTTACAAATCTTTAAGAACAACTTCAAAGCACTAGTCTGCTTAGAAACATGGTAGGGACTGAAAATACTACCAATCCTGCTGAAGCCCTTATCCTTGGTGCCGAAGGATCTGGTATTCCACTGTCCCCATCTGGTTCTTCTCCACCTTCTTTGGGAGGTGAATCCTCGGATGAAGGAATTTCCTCATCTGAACCATCTCAACTTTCAACTCCACCAACTCCCATGGAAAACCAAAATAATCCTGTTAGACCTTGGCTCAATCAAGATGCCGTGGCTGTACCTAGACTCCAACACCCACTACCTAAACATCCAGAGAAATGGCTACCCAAATTTGATCCATTATGTTGTCCATTAGACTCCAGAGTGTTGAACATAAACATGTAGTGTGCATATTATTTCCTTATACTTTTGAGGGAAATACCTCAACCTGGTATTTCGCTCAACAACCCCAGACCATCGTCTCTTGGGACTAGTTCGAAACTTGTTTTCAAGAAAAATTTGGAGATGATAAATCTCCAGAAGTCTTGGTTATGGAACTCTCTAGCTTAAAGATGAACCCTAAAGAAAAAGTGAAATACTTTAACCAAAGATTTATAACTCTAAAAACCAAAATCCCTGTAGATTCGATGCCTGCTGAAAGCTTAATTGTTGCATATTATACTAAGGCCCTGCATAATAACATAACCATATGGGTTAAAAGGTCCAAAAAGAACACGTTGTTAGAGGCCTTTGAGGAGACAAGTAAAATTGAGAAAGATATATTGAGCTTAAAAGATAATCTTAGTAGCAAAGCTGAAACAACTTCATCTTAAAAGAAGAAAATATAAATTCTCACTAGGCCTCCTCAACCTAAAAATCAACAAGAAACATTAGACTTGGAGAGCTTGCAGAAAGATTTCAAAAAATTGTCCAATCAAGCCGTTGACTTGAAAAGATAATCTGAGGAGGCATCTACAAGTAGAGGAAGTTTCAAACCTCCTTTTAGAAAACCTTTCCCTCCAAACTGGCCAAACTCGACCATAGAAGGTCTAAATTTCAAAAGTTTACGGTATCCTTTGCAAACGATATTAGAAGCTCATGAAAATTCTGTTTCTGTTCCTCTTGAAAATTCCGATGATACAGTTGAGGAAGAGGTACCAGAAGAGGAGGACTCACTGCCTTCCCTTTTCGGGAACTTGTCAGACAATATTTTTCAAACAAATTCCGAAACTGTCCACCCCTACAACACTAGAAGCAAAACACAAAACAAGCCCGCACCAAAAGCAAGTAAAAATGTGTTTTCAAAACAAGCAAAGAAATTGAAACTAGACAAAACCTAGCTGCCCCAGTTTTAGAGTATGATTTAATCAAAGATCTGAAAAAATTAAGGGCAAATATTTCTGTTTTTGAACTGCTGAAATTTCCTCTTATTTTGTAGAAAATGCTTCAAAGCATCTCTGAAAACAACAAAAAGAATGATGTTAGCAACAAAAAATCAGCATAAATTGACTTAAACGCAGCTAAAAATGTCCCAACTAAAAAGACATTTGAACATCAAGACAAAAGGGACTTAGCATAAAAAACTGCAGCAAACCTAGATAAAACTGTTTCAGGGACAACAATAAAAAATCAATAGAATTCTGTTGTTTCCGCATGAAAAAATGTCCCCCCTTTTTTATTGACTTTTGAAATTTTTAATAGGAATGTACATAATTGTATGGTTGACTCCAATGCATAATCAAATGTGATGACTCTGTCTGTATGCCAGAAAATTAATGCAGAAGTAAAACCTTCTGATCTTAAAATCATTCAACTAGATCGAACAAATGCTAAAGTGATCGGTGAGCTTAAGAATGTGCTGATTAGATTATCATCCAATCCTAAAGTTCATCAAATAATTGATATTATCGTTGTTGATATTCCTGAAGTTTATGGTCTGTTTTTAAACAGAGATTGGTTAGAACAACTGCACAGTTATTTTGCTACAGATTGGTCTCACTTGTGGCTACCTGAAAATGGACAGCCCAACAAAATTAGAATAAACAGAGAACGTTACCTTAAGCATACCGTGACATATATGAACGATCCAAATGAGCCTTTCGTTACATCCGCAAATGCATTTGAAACACAGGGAATTAATACCTTTTTTGGTAACTTCATGACTGAAATTTCCTCTATCATTGCTCCAGAACAACAATTTGAAGTTACATCCTATACTCAGGCAACATCTTTTTCGAATACGCCAAGTACTACTAATGATGCACATATCTGGTCCCTATATTTTGATGGATCCAAATCTCGAGAAGGAGTAGGTGTCGGTTGTGTGCTCATCGATCCTACATGTAATAAAACATTTATTTCTTGTCGGAGTTTGAGTGTACTAACAACACAACTGAGTACGAAGCACTTCTACAAGGACTTAGGAAATCACTAGATATGGTCGTGCAAAATTTGATAGTATTCAGTGATTCAAAAATCGTGGTCAAACAAGTAATAAACACAATACATTGTTTGTCTCCACATCTGAATAGTTACCAAATCAAGGTATGGGGTTTAATGCATAAATTTCTAGCATTTAATATAAATTCCATTTCTAGGATGAGTATTTCAGAAGTTGAAATACTAGCCAATGTTGCTTCTAAATTGTTGTCCGCTGAAGGTTTTTCTCCTAGCGCGTTTTCGATTGAATTGTTATTCAGGCCATCGATTCTAGACAACATCACAAATTGGAGAGTATTCGATGATGACCAACAAATCATCAACTTTTTGCATATGGAAGACACCTTCCAGGATGCAGTTATTGATGAGGGAAATCACAACGAGAATCTCCAAGACTTCACGATAATATCTGATCCTCGATCTACTAAATCGACGTCCGAGATGGTAAACTCTATCCACAAATGTGTTGTGATATTAGAGAAATTTTATGACTTGAAGGACAAGTTTAGATGGGTAGTCAATTGCAAACTAACAGTTCCTCTTTGATCTATGAAACTGTTAATTTAGGAACAAGAGATAATCCTCAAAATATTAATCTGGGAAAGGGATGCTCCGAGCAAGAAAGATCCGCTTTCATAAAATTATTTAAAGGATTTAAAGATGTATTTTCTTCGACATACGCTGATCTGAAATTTTTTGATCCAAACATCATACAACATGTAATCCCTATGAAACCCCAGACTCAACCTTTTCAACAGAAATTGAGGAAAATGCATCCTAATTGGAACCTACCGTTAAAAAGGAAATGAATAAATTACTAACTGCAAAGATATTTTTTTAGAAAGGCATACCCAATGGGTGTCTAACTTAGTCCCTATAAGGAACAAAAGTGGTGAAATTCGACTTTGTGTCGATTTTCAAAACTTAAATCGAGTGTCTGATACAGACAATTACCTTGTTCCTCCAATGGATCAAATTCTGCAACATGTGTCTGGTTCCGAAAGACTATCTTTGTTAGATGGTTTTTCTAGATACAACCAGGTCCTTATGTCCCCTTCAGACCAGCTTAAAACCACCTTTCATACTCCATGGGGCACTTACGCCTCCAAGAAAATGCCTTTTGGACTGATAAATGTTGGTGCCACTTTCTAGAGAGAAATGGATATTGATTTTCGTGGCCTCATTAACCAGTCAGTTGTGGTATATCTTGATGATGTCACTATATTTTCAAAAAACAAGAAAGATCACTTGTCTCGCCTTAGGACTGTTTTGGAACGATGCTGTAAGTTCAACATATCTCTCAATCCAAAAAAATCAGTCTTTGTAGTAGAGCAAGGAAAACTGCTTAGGTTTATAGTGTCTAAGGATGGAATGATTATTGATCCTGAGAGAACCCAAGCCATTGCTAAAGTTACTTCTCCTTCTTCCAAAAAGGCCATGCAATCCTTTTTGGGTAAAATTAATTTTGTTAGAAGATTTGTCCCTACTTTCTTAGAAATGGTTAGGCCTCTAAAAAATCTAATTAAAAAAGATGTTTAGTACCGATGGGGACCACAAGAAAGTCAGGCTTTCGATTCAATTAGAAAAAAAATAATAGAATCCCTTTCCCTGATGAGTCCCAATTTTTCCCAGTATTTCACTCCTTACACTTTTTCATCTGACCGATCCTATGTTGTTGTGCTTACACAGAAAAACACTGAAAGCAATAAGATACCCATTGCCTTCATGAGCTCTAATTTTAAAGGAGAAGAACTTAATTACCCCACAATAGATGAACATGCATATGCTATTTTTAAAGCATTTAAACACTTCCGCTCTTACCTGTTGAAATCCAGAACCAAGGTTGTTGTTCCTTACCCGCTGTGAGAAACTTGTTAGTACAAAAAGAGCTGGGTGAGAAAAGGGAAAATTGGATGACATCACTACAGGAATATGACCTTGAAATAACTTCTGCCCAAATTGTTAGAGTTCAAGGCCTGTGTAAACTAGTGGCTGATTCAGTTGAGGAATTAGAAATTCAAATAAACACATCAACTGTAAATCAACATAACGAAAAACATATCAGCTGTGCACAAGCTACACCCAATTCATGGTATGATAACATTAGATTTTATTTAACTCATGGATCTTCTCCCCGCAATCTTGATCCCAAAAATAGAAGATAACTTAGGCTTAAATCTGCATCTTTCCAGTTAATCAATGATATTTTATTTCGAAAGAACTTTGATGGTGTTTTTCTGCGTTGTTTAGAAAAGGAGGAGTCCGAAAAAGTGTTGGCTCAACTTCATTCCGGTGATGCTGGTGGTCATTTTGGTGGAGATATCACTGCCCACAAAGTGCTAAGGGATGGATACTATTGGCCTACCTTGGTTAAAGATGCCCATACGCTGTCCCGCAAATGTGTAATCTGCCAAAAGGCTACAGGACGGGTGAAAAATGCAGCTTTTCCTTTGCAACCTGTTACTGTAGACACACCTTTTCATCAACGGGGCTTAGACATTATAGGACCAATCAACCCTCGTTCTTCACAACAACAAAAGTACATCCTCACATCAAAAGACTATTTTACAAGATGGTATGAAGCTTTACCTTTAAAAGTGGTCAACACCAATCAGGTAGTGTCTTTTCTGAACTCCCATATAATCACTCGATTCAGAATTCCTGAATTTCTGGTTTTTGAAAATGCTTCTTATTTTTCGTCTCTTGATATGAATGTTTTCGCTCTTGAAAAAGGGATCAAACTAAAGTATTTTTCCAGTTACGAACCTCAAGGGAATGGTCTAGCCGATTCAAAAAATAATAATTTAATCAATATTATAAAAAGGACAGTTTCAAAAAACCACAAGAATTGGCACAATGCATTATACAATGCACTTTCGGCTGATAGGGTAACTCCAAAAGCCTCTGTTGGTAATTCTCATTTCTTCCTCATCTACGGAAGAGCAACTATCCTCCCCCCACATGTCTTACTTCCTTCTCTCCAATTATCACAAAAAATTTAAGAAGAGGAGTGTCCTCCTCTAGAAAACTGGATAAATGATTTATTAAAATTAGAAGAGGTGAGAACACAAGCAAAACAAAAACTTGATCAGCACCAAAAAATTGTAAAGAGTTGGTTTGATGCAAATTCATCTTCTGATAGGAATTTTGATGTTGGGGATTTGGTTCTCAAGTGGGACAAAGCGCACGAGGGTAAGGGGGAACATACCAAGTTCCAAAACTTGTGGCTGGGACCATTTGTAATTTTTGAAAAATTGGATCCTAGCTCTTTTCATCTTCATAAATTGGAAGGATAGCCGGACACTTTCCCAGTGAATGGCCAGGCCCTCAAGAGGTATTTCGCTTGATGATTTCTGATCCACCTCTTGTAAATATTTTTTTTTAATTTTCTTTTCTGTTTTTGATTTTGGTTCTTTTCATTTTGCTTGATTTTGATTTGTTTTCTAAATAATCATGTTTGAATCACCATTCATTTGTTGAAGGGAATCATAATTCTTATTTGTTAGCAACACTTGATAACATTTCAAGCACCTGAACAATAAATGCTAAACTCAGAACAACAGAGGGAAGTTTCTGTGCAATCAATGTTTCTGGCTTCTCATTAAAATCACAGGAAGACACGATTATCCTTAACAAACTTCTAACGTTATCCCTGCTTTAATGAGAACAACTCAATTGTGCTTCCCATCCTAGAAATGATTTCTTGACAGAAATCCAATTGTCCAAATCATGATGAAGGTCATTAGGAATAGGAAAATAATTCTTAAATGATAAATCTTTTCATTACCAGACTGTGAGATCTTCAGTATCACCCCGCTCTCTCAAATATCATGAAGTTTCTAGAAATTTATAAGCAAATTTTAGAGAGTTGGAAGCACTATAACGTGTGGGAATTGTATGTAAACTTGCCAGGATACTGAACATGTTTGCTGGCAGCAGGTAAATGTACACATGATACCAAGGCAACTTCGACAGGGTACTGAATAGGCCTGCTGGCAGCGAAGCAATGCTAGGTTTAAGACGATCCTCATGTATGTATTTTAATTTGATTAAGTGTGAAGATGTTTTTATCATGAATGGACGACTCTTGGAAATGATAAAGGTACTAGAGTGGGTTAAATGACATCCCTGCTGAGGCTATGGAAACCACCAATTCTGTTGAATTTTATCGTATTTAAAAATCATCATAGAGAGATAAAATATTTCTGTAGCTGCCTCCTCCTTACATTTATAAATGCTTCTGTCTTTTGGCTCTAAGGAGATTTATTGGGACAACTTATTTTATGAGTTTTTCATTTGTTTTGTTTAAATTTCATGACTGAAAGCATGAAATTCAAACAAAAAACTTGGCTTGGGTAATCATTCTGCAGTCAGTGTTTTCTTATGTTCTTTTACCAAAGAGATTACACTTTAAGGGAACCTACATGTTTATAAGTTTTAAGTTTTATAAGCCTATTGATTAATCCATTGCCACAATTTTATGCATTATGGGATTATCTATGATTGATACTATGGTTTGATTATTTGATATCTATAATCGCGCAGAACCTTGGATTAACATTTGAAACATGCTCCATGCTCTCAACAGTCATATCGATTTCATATCACCTGGTACATGGACTAATGTACTCACGATTACACATCATCCTGCTGTCCTGTACATTTAATGACCCTCATTCATTATTCGAATAAGAAAATGATAGTGGTTGGGGTTTAATATTCATTGTGCGTAATGGTTCATAGGCCTGCACGTCCTCTGGTTTTCTGCCACTCCAAACTTAAATTAGCAAACATGATAATCTCCCAAGTTCGTAGGTATCGAGCCGTTTCATTTTTCACAGACCTCTCCTTATTATTTGTCTATTCTAAGACAAAGCCTCCCTCTCGTGGTATCTACTGTGTTTGTTTGAAAGTAACCATGGCCCCTGTTTGAATTGAACCTAATGGCTCTCAATCCCTTCTCACCCATGACGATGCCATAAACGACTTACAGACGCACGATTGGGACATTTTCATCTGAAAATTCGAGGGTTATAACCTGGCGGTAGCACAAGATTTTTCTCAAACATTTGATGGATTTAGAGCCAAAGTTGGGGATCTGTAATTGGAGGTCACATAAGACTCTATAGCCCAAGCAACAAGACTGTCACAGGAAGGAGAAAAGTGGTTCAAAAATGCTAAACTGGAAGGCGTTCCTTGGAGCCTATTTACGGTCTCTCAAAAATCTACATGTTGCCCTAAAGGTACTCCTATTACCCTCTTGAAACCTCGATGGCACGACTTAAATTTGATTCTGAAATAGTTTATAATGTGCGAGGGTAGGTATGGGTTAGTGTTTTTGTATCACGTCCGAATTTTGATGTTGTTCCTAGGGTTTAAGCTAAACATGTCCTTCTATTTATTGATGAGCTTGCATAAGATGTCAAAACGTTATAAGAAACAAAACTTGAATCGTCTATCAAGCCTATTTCACCATGGGATTCTACACATTCTGCTGCTATCACATTTGGATCAAATTGGGGACACCTTGGAAAAATTCCCGTGTTGAAACAATTTTTCCCTACCCGAGAGCACAGTGAGCTCGCCTCTGCATTCAAATATAAACCCCAATCCTAATAACCCTGTGACCGAAAGTCAAGGTTTAAATGCACATAATGACTGTGATCTTAAAGAACCAAATTCTGTTGCTATGCAAAACCCTCTGGGTAAAAAACCCCAATATAATTTTGTACCCAAGAAGTTGTTAGAAGAGGTGGTGGATGTATTGAAGGAGAGGGTTTCTCCTGCTCCTTCTAGTGAGATGACTCAAGGTTTGATTGACGAAGTAACTGTTAAGAAAAATCGTAAGAGCAAGAAACATGATAACTCAGATTTGAGTTTTATAAATAAGAGATCTGGCCGATTAATATCCAGGAGTCTGAGAAATTGAAAGTAGGATCATTTGAGCTCGATCTCAGTGATCGAGGTCAATGATCACTGTTCTAATGACGAGATCAATGATTTTCTTGCACAAGAAGATATGGATAACCAGTGTCTCGGGAACAAAACTATTGGTCAAGTTGTGCAATACGACTTTGTTTCTAGACTACCTCCGTTTCTAAAAGGCCAAGAGGGCTTTTCCGACATAGGCCATGATTTGAAACAAGCCACAGGAAGGGTCGAAGCTGTTGGACACACCTACCACACTTAGAGGGGGGGGTGAATGAGTGTGGGGCTCTTTTTCCCAAAACTTCCCTCTTGCACAAAAACTCATCAATTAGCATTCAACAT
>SNQJ01S0027819.1:129616-157336 GCA_010110895.2 Picea sitchensis
CATTTTCCTTCATGTCCAAATACCTTTATCAATCTTGCGGTCCAAAACCCATGACTAGGGTTGACATCAATGACAACAACCAATCTTCCAACAAAAACAAGTCAAGGTTAGTATCCAAAGGATATGCTTAGGTTGAAGGAGCATATTTTGAAGAAACGTTTTCCCATGTTTCCAGAATGGAAGCAACCAGAATGATCTTGGCCTATGCATGTTCCAAGAAAATCAAATTATATGAGATGGATGTAAAAAAATATTTGGAAATGGTGAATTAGAAGAAGAGGTATACATAGAACAACTAGAAGGGTTTCTACTGTCAGAAAGGGAAGATTACGTTTGTAGTTTGAAGAAATATTTTTATGGACTCAAGCAAGCCCCTATATCCTAGTATTCAAGATTGGACAATATTTGCAACAACAAGGATTCATAAAGGGTGATGTAGATAACAATATCTATGTAAAGGTTGATAGAAACAACACACTTATCATTGAAGTATAAGTGGATGAAATTATGTTTGGAAGTGATGATGACAAGATAAGTAAGAAGTTTTACCAATAAATACAAAATGAGTTTGAAATGTCATTACTTGGTGAATTGATGTTCTTTTAGGGACTTTAGATATCTTGGCTAGATGGAGGCATTTTCATTTCCCAAACCAAGTACATCAAATAAATGTTGAAGAAGTTCAGAATGGAAGATTACAAACTAGTAAGTACTCCTATGGTGATCAGTTGTAGGTTAAGAAAAGATGATGAATTTAAGGAAGCATATTAGAGACTCAATACCATTTTATTTTTATTTTATCTCTTAAAATTTCTTAGCATGGACTTCTAAAAAAGTTTGATGTCTGGAACCTAGATAACTCTTGAAGTGTGACACTTTGGTATCGAAGGCTTGTCAATATGTATTTTGGCTTCTAGACATAACTTTATTTTCATCTATGAAGCATTGTTGTGTATTACTTAAAGATAGACCTAGTAGTGGCACATAGTTCATTATCATACGAGCATCATACTCTTAAAATATAGCAAGAAAGAGAGTAGAGGGTCATGCCTAAGAACAAATTTTGTGTTTTTTTGGAACTAAAGGGAAACTATTTTAGTAAGTAATTTGTAGCACTTAGGGCATGTGACTCAGGAAGTTTTCTCATCTATAATTAAGTTGGTAGATCTCACTTTCACAAGTGTCATCCTACATGCTTTTAAAGGAAAACTGGAATCCCCCCATCCACCTTTGTCTGAATATAAGAGAATCAAATTATAAAAGGTAAAGGCTTGGTGAAGGGCATTTCAGATCATGTGGGACATGCAAGTATCTCTGTCGAGGCTATGGATGTTGATGTTTTAGTAGTTGCGGTAGGTATTAAACTCCAGTATAACCCTTTTACTTAGAGTAGAATATTATGGAAGAAAGAGAACCCTTAAATAGATGTGGAATTACCCTAGAAGAGAAGTCGGCCCAAGGAGAATAATAATAAAGAAATAGAAAACCCCAGAAAGAGAGTCGGCCCCACCTGGAAAAATTACTTGGATAGGCTAGTATAAATAAGGAGGTGACTTAGCTCATTTGGACACACTCACTCACTCACTCAACTAGTGTGCAAGTCTAAGGAGTTGCAACTACAACAGAAGGAGGCCCAAGTATGGAGAGAGTAGTGCAACATTTGTCGTGGAGTATTCTTAGTCTTTCTGGTATCTCTCTTGTGCGCTTCTCTTGGTAAAGGTACACTTCCTTTAGTAGAGGTATGTTCACTTGGTATTGTGTTGCTGGTGCAACAGTGGTGTTTTTGGTTAGGGTTTATTTGTTGGTTCTAGTGTGGACTTTCCAGAATCATTCTATCTAAGAAAAGGTTATTGTGCTCAGGGGTGGAAAATGTGAATGCCTATGGTTGGGTGACAATGATGTGACATTATCTATGGTTAAACAAGCATACCAAAATTTTAATATGAATCAGAGTCGGTTTACTTAGTAACAGTCTAACCGTTGGAAGAAAGATACTTAGTTTCCTCCATTGCCAATCTCGTTGAGCACTTACTGAACCCACTAAGAAGGTCGTCTAAGGAGGGCACATATCTTACCCAGATCAGATCTACAATCTTACGAAGTTGAAGAGCCAGTGGGAGATGAGGCAACACCAGTTGCATTTACAACACTAATAGCAGTGCCACTTGTAGCACTAGTTGTAGTTCCTCTGGTCCAATGAAGTTTCTAGTAACTCGTTGAGAAATTCATTGAAAGGATGCTGAAATTATTATTTTCCTAGATCAACTCGCTAGCTATTTTTCCTCTAGTTAGGGTTTCTGGTCTTGTAGCATCAACAAAACCTAACCCAAATTTGTTGGGAACTTTTAGTGAAGTGTTGGGCATAATTTTTAGTTGTCCTAATGCACCCTACCCTAGCACATCTCTAGCTATTTTCAAATTGCAAGTTGGCGCACTTTGAAATTTTTAGGTTCATCATTGCTTGCCACTGGCATCGAATGGTGTTGCTTCATGTTGTTGTTTGTCACTACTGCCAGAGGTATGTACTTGTATATGTTTAAACTATATCACTATATTGAGGTTGTTTGTAGGAGAATGGATCTTTTTTTCCAAGAAAAAATCGTAGATCCATAGGGATCTCAGATCCAACACATTTAGAGGAACAATGCAGTCCATGTTTGATTGTTTTGATATGCCTCTAGTTGTTATGGAATTATTGTGATCTTATGAACATCTAGTTTTATTTTTATTTGCTGAATTAAAACCTTATGAACATCTAGTTGTATTTTTATTTGCTGAATTCAAACCTATGGTCAAAGTTAAAGTTATAATTTCACTTTAGTCAAAATATTAGATTGATTAAGGTTGAGTTTTTAGATTTTATTTGCATTATATTCCCTAACTCAGACTTTTGCCAAGAAGGCATATTGTCTTACTACAGGGGACAAGTTGGAGAGAATACTTGTAATCTTGAGTGAAGGAGACTCAGAACAAAAGCAACAACACTCATTCTTGAAGATAAGACTCCAGGTTCCAGGTTTGATTGATTAAATTGATAAGTTTCCAATTTGCACATATCATGTTTGATAATTGCTACATTACAAGTAAACATTATAGTTGCGACAACAATCTTTCAAAGGTTTTATTACTACTACATACAATGAATACTTGGAAGAATGTGAGTACTATTGATATAAATGCTTATTGTACTTGTTTGCAAGATCAACTAACATCTCCTCTAGAAGATATTTCTTGTTTTGCTTCCAACCAGGTCACCTTGGTAATGCTATGATGATTACCATGAAATTTTCTTTTATTCTTGTTGACATAGATATGTTCTTATGAAAATGATATTATATTGGAAATACTTTTTCTCTTGTTGCTCTTGTCTCGGGAAGGTTACCATGAAGTAATGATTGGTCACAACACTGGAAGAGTGTTTCTCCTATTTCTTATTATTTCATTTTCATTTTGAATCTTTTCCAAGTAGGTCACAAGTGATAGAGAAGGAGCTACTGTGACGATTGTTCTCGTTATTTTATTATTATTATTATAAGAGTATTATTCTTACCTATTTTTTTCCCTTGTTGTTGGTCTTGTTTTGGGAAGGTCATAGGTGATAACTCTGAGGGGATATATAGTGATGGTTGTAGGAGGCAACATATTACAGGGTCTCTAGTTTGAGACATGGAGCAAACTATCCACCAGTTGATCAACCATATCATGAGAAGGAGAAGATGGCTCCACCAGTGGTGAGGCAAGCGACCACACTAAGTACTAGCTTAGAAGGATCTAGAGTTAAGAGGGAGTTAGCCATCACGATCTAGTAGGGAGGATATGTTAGAAAAAAAGGACCGTGGAACAATAAAATAAAAAAATGCGGAAACAAAACACAGAAGATACACAATACAAGAGAGACACAGATTTACGTGGTTCACCCAGTGTGGGCTACGTCCACCAGAGAAATTGCTAGGTCCTTCCTTTATTATTATCCAGCAAATGAAGGGATACAACCTACAACAAAACCTGCTGTAAATTCCTCTTCTTTCTCTCACAATATCCTCTCTCAGAATACAATATTCGCCATCCACCATAGCCGCAATACATTTCCTTCATAAAAGAGGGTTTGCCTCTAGAGAAAAAAAACCCTAACATAATCTCTACCATTAGATTTACGACCTTATAATGAATAGTCCAAATTTACAATGAAATTACAATATACATTTACAAGGCAATTTTTCCTTTGAGGGCTTTGCCTCAGACCCCTGTTGGGGGCCCGCTTTCCCCTAGACCCCCCAGCCGGGGGGATAGACCCCCCGGACCCCACAGAGGGGGTACCCCCCCTTTTCACTCCCCCACGTGGAAGAGTGTACATACTTATGGGGCGTAAATAATTCATGGGGTATAAACACGGTTGAAATCAAGTACCTCTGAATCAAGAAGATAATCAGGCTCCACAACCAACAGGATAAGCCTCCCCTGGACCATTCATATGAGATTATACTTTAGAAGAGATCATCACATACAAAGAGAGAATATGTCTCTTGAGATTATATAGAATCATAGTGAGTCAATATTAAGAGGGATCATGGAGACTCAGAGTGAGCCTGATCTCAAAGAGATTCAATGGCTTAGATACTTTCATTCATAAATCATTCCTCCTCAGATTTAGATGGGAAAGATAGAAATCTTCCAACACTGATAGAAAAGTGCCATGAGTTGAGGAGGCTAGATCGAAGCTTCAGAGGCTTCGAGGAGATATGAGACCTCCTAGGAAGATTCCCTTGTTTCAGTGGCAGAGGAGGAATCCAGTCAAAAGGACTAGGATATGGATTTTTCCTTGAGACCAGAAGGGAAATCAATGGTGAATTCTAAATTAATCTACAAGATCAAGCATCTTGTTGATGGTAGCGTAGAAATGTACAAAGCCTGATTTGTGGCTAGAGGATTCTCCCAACAAGAGGGTGAATATTATGACAAGACACTTGCTCTAATAGTCAGAATAAGTGTACGTGGAGTAACCACAAGGATTCAACACACATGACAGAGAGACTCATGTGTGAAGATTGAAGAAAGCCTTGTATGGACTGAAACAAGCACCCATGGCATGGAACGATAGAATTGACATGATTTTTATGAGCTTGGTATTTACCAAGAGTAAAGTAGATCCTAACATTTACTACAAGGTTGAGGATAGTGAAACATTGATATTACTGTTATATGTGGATGACCTGTTTCTACCAGGAGACAGGAAGCTCATCATAGAATGCAAGAGAAATCTTGCATCTGAGTTCGAAATGAAATACCTAGGTATGATGAATTACTTTTTGGATCTAGAGGTGTGGCAAAAATAAGATGAGATTTTCATGTGCCAAGGAAAATATGCGGTAGAAAGCATGAAGAGATTTGATATGATGGATTGTAAATCCATGCCCACACTGATGGTGAAGAACCTGAAGTTATTGAGTGAAACTTCTTTAGAGATAGTGGATGTCACCATGTATAGGAAAATGATTGGTTCGTTGATGTATTTGACGAACACTAGACCATATATATGCTTTGTGGTGAAAATTTTGTGTCAATATATGGTTGAATTAAGACGTGTTCACTTGATTGCGACAAAACATGTGTTAAGGTACCTAAATGGTATGATAGACTTTGGACTTAGATATGTTTCAGATCATGAGATAATCCTACAAGGATATATTGATTCAGCCTGAGACGGTAGTGTCGCAGACTGGAAGAGTACATTTGGTTGTTGCTTTGTCTTGGTATCATCTATGATCTCATGGTTCAGCAGGAAGTAGACTAGTGTGGTTCTTAGTACAACTGACACAAAGTATATAGAAATGTGTTCATCTAGCAGTGAAGCAGTGTGGCTTCAGAAGCTGCTTGAATGATTGTTTGATCTTGAGTTAAAGGTGATTTTTATCGGTTGTGACAACCAGAGTTGTGTGAAGTTGTCAGGGAACCCGATGTTTCATGACAAATCCAAGCATATCGAGACCAGGTACCGTTATATCACAGATACGGTGCAGAAGGGAGAAATGAAGCTCTAGTATGTTGCTACAGATGAGAAAATATCATATGTGTTGACCAAGCCTCTGTCAAGGGTGAAGTTTGTGTACCTCAGTGACAAGCCTAGTGTGGTCTAGAAGGACGTCTCTCGTAAAAGGGAGTGATGAGTCACATATAAAATTCTTGGGGCTGTAGCTTATAGAATCTGGTAGTAGCAGGTGGTCATTTACATGCATGTTACTATCCGTGTCACTAGTCAGCATAACCTCACATAAGGTCAAAAAATGTCGAGCCTTCAGGGATGGCGAGTTTCCCAGCTTTCAATATGGAGGGGAAACGTATGTGGTTGGAGGTGTTTCCTAGCCTTGTGATAGATGGGTAGTGTGTGTGCACTACATCGCCTAACGCTCATGGTTATATTCCAAGTCATTGTGGGTTGGGTTTATGGTGTTCCAACAAGAAGGGATAGCTTTAGGATAGTTTCCTAGTTCTACATAAGTGGTTGTTGATCCAGACTCCATGTCAGTGAGTTGGATGACCCTATGTACATGAGTGGTCGTTAATCTAGACTTTGTGTTAGTGAGTTGGATGACCCTATGTACATGAGTGATCATTGATTCAGACTCCATGTGAGTGAGATGGATAATCCTATGTGAGAACTAGATTCCATATTCGGTGTGAGTTGGTGAGTTGCAGTTTCCCAACCATTGTTTGGAATGGGTAGTAGCATAGTTCTTTGTAAATGATCTCAATTGTATATTTTAGATTATGTGTGAGTTGGATGGTTTCGTAGTTTTGTGTGAGCTAGATGAAAGCCCTGTGGTGACATAAGGTCTGAGAGGATGATGAGGTTGTGCCCACTAGAGATATTCTAGATTTGTTGATGAGGACCCAGATTCATGAATGTGACATGACCATTAGATAGTCTATGTGTGTGACTATGACAAAGCCTATGTGGCTATGATGGTGATCCTTATTACATGATTTGTTTGATCATGATATGACCTGTGTGTCCATGCTACTTGTGACATGATTTGTTTGATCATGAGATAACATGTGTGGCTATCGTAATGCTACTTGTAGACTGGTCTACAAGACCATGTGAGTCTTTCCCATGCCATGTGATATGGATGGATGTGATTGAGAGATTTACATGAAGAACATATTAGTTAATACCTCCCTAGCTAAGAGGGAGGGTTGATATTTTGGTAGTTGTGGGAGGTATTAACCTCCAACATAACCCTTGTACTTAGAGTAGAATATTATCGAAGCAAGACAACCATTAAACAAATGTGGAACTACCCTAGAAGAGAATTCGGCCCAAGGAGAATAATAATAAAGAAATAGAAAACCTAGGAAAGAGAGTCGGCCCAACCTGGAAAAACCACTTGCACATGCTAGTATAAATAAGGAGGCGCCTTAGCTCATTTGGACACACTCACTCACTCAGCTAGTGTGCAATTCTAAGGAGTTGCAACAATAGCAGGAGGAGGCGCAAGTATGGAGAGAGTAGTGCATCGGTTTTCGTGGAGTATTCTCAGCCTCTGATCCAGGTGGATATTGGTGGCTACCCACCTTTTCCAACTGGCTCAAAACAATTTTCTGGCAATTTTGGTAATTTACTATTTTTAGCAGTTTTTTGGGCCTTGAACTTCCGGAGCCATTTTGAGGTCCTAAACGATGTTTTTTTGGGAAAACGTAGAGCAACATGGAAGTTCCTTCGATGTTTCTCACATAAAATTGTATTCCTCGGATAGATATTTCTAATGAGGTATCGAGTGCCCGAAAAAAGAGATCGTATGCAAAAGTTATGCCCCCAGGAAGTTGACATATCAACTACCTCAATTGGGGCCTGCAAACCTTTTGGATTTTCATCTTCCGAGGTTAGGGTTATGGATTTTCCTTATGTTAAAAAGGCCCTTAGAGCCTCATTGTAATAATCATGATCTTCTTGCGAATGCGAGTAGCCATCACATCTCTTCTCAAAGATAATCTACCACCATTCTAGCGAGTCTTTCACTCTGTATTTTTACAGTCTCTGTACATTTCTTTATTTAATAGAAATCATGTATTACTGTATCACTATGTTTATGGTTGCATCTCTGATACATTTCTGTTATATTATTGGATATCCGAGATATCTCTGTACATTTATTTATTATATCTCCACTCTCATTTCGTGCCGAAAATAATCCAGATCAGTGGTATCAGAGTGAGGCTTCTCTTGATTGTTTTTCGGTGCATGTCCCCGACAAGGTCCGAGTATAGCAAGTTGGGTATCGATCTTGTATATCTTGAGGACAATCGCTCTCACACACCCAAGAAACCCTCAATGGTGGAAGAAAAGAAAAACAACAGATCATACGATTCTATCAATATGTTGCTTGAGCAAGCCCTCACGCGACAGAGGGATGAAGTGATGGAGAATTTTTCCCACATCCTTCAATGCCTGCCGATAGAATTAGGTGCATCTTCATCAAGTGACCACTTTGGAGGCACCTTGCCTTTTAAGGTACAGGTCAATTTTGATATTCCTATATTTGAAGGTCATATAGATGCAGATGCCCTAGATAAATGGTTAAATCTGTTAGAAGGTTATTTCTCTGTTCACAATTTTTTCGACAGAGAAAATATCATCTTCGCGCTCCATAAGGCTCTCCCCCATGTCAAACATTAGTGGGAAAATTACTGGGAGAAAATTTCCACAGAGGAGTTTGGAATATATGGGGTCGAGCCCACTTGGGATTTGTTTATGGATGCGATAAAGGAACAATATTACCGAGTTGGTAACTATGAGGACCAATACATGTGATGGACCACACTATGGAAAGAGAGGGGCCAAATAGTTCTGGAGTTCACCAATACCTTCCATGCCTTGTGCACCAAGTTGGGTATCAAAGACTCCAAACTACATTTGGTTATGAAATACTGCGGGGCTCTACATAGATACATCTAAATTGAAATGGATTTTTTGGACATCTCATCACTCAGTTTTTCTTATCGATATGATGTTAAAATCGAGCAGAAGTTTAAACACCAGAACAAATGGGATTTCAGATCTGAAAATCCACAACAACCAAAGTATGAGAAAGACGACCCTAACAAACACTCCCCCTGTAACGTTCCCCAAATTTACCAATTTTTTTTTTCTTAGGGACATTAAATGTCTTTCTCTTCGAACAACTTATCTCGAAATACATACTATTATTATAAGTAGGTAGTTGTCGTCACTATTTAACTTTCTCAAGGTTCATGGTTTCCAGTTATTGATACAATTTACTACCATTATAATGGATTTTATCTCTGAGTTATTTCCTACTGCACAAAAATCATATACATAAAAGGTCAAGGGTAACTTTGCTATACCCCAGGCTCTCAGTTTACTAACAAATCTAATATAAGCATAAAGGTTAGTAGAGTCCCTCTAAATTTATACTATTTCCATATATAAACATTAAATCCCACTAGCATTATGATCCTTTCCATGTATGTATATATATATACATATACGTATTAACGCTTATAATATATAGAACTCTTAACATCATACCCATTTCTTTGCATAAACGTTAACGTTAGATTACAATGGAAACCCCACTCGAATTACGTAAATCCTTATGCATAGACATTGCTCGTATCATATAGGGTCTATACGAATTTGAGTTTAAAGCATAGATTGCATGCTTAACATAAAGGTTCAATAAATCTATCGTAGACTTGAAATAAGGGTGGCCTTATACTGACTGCTTAAGTAATACACAAGCCCTTCTTCCAAAGGCGCAGGTTCTATGGCACCTGTAGACCCCTCCTGAACATTGTTAAAAAACCAATGCATGACGAGTGCTATCTCTTCTTTGGCTACACCCCTCCTTATTGGGACCACAACTATGACCACTCACCTAACCAAAAGGCGTTCGAAATTTCGCGTATTGGGACTTTCCGTGTGTGTCTCCGCGACTCTCCCGACAAGGGCCTAACAATTACTAGCTCCATTCCTTAACCTCCCTAGATATGGCCTCCAGTCAAACCCTGGGGCTTACCTCTGAGCGTGTTGGGAATTCATGTATTGTGAACTCTTGATGCGATTCACCTCCGTTCTCCCGAGGTCCGAAATTCCCGATTTCAAAACCCCTTAGATCAATGGTTCTAATATCCTGGTGATCCGATGGTCCAGATCCTTCTCTCGTGAATCAGGACTTCACGTATTGGGACTTTGGAACAACTCCCTCCTCCGAACCTCCGATTCCCAATTTCCCAATATTTCAGAGTGCCAAGTCAACGACTCACACTCCTTCAGATATGACGGCTACTATCTCTCCCAACCCTTCGAAAGTTGAAAGATTCTTTCCTTAACCTTCTTGCAACTCCACTAGATATAACTGTCCAGATATCTCCTCGATCCAACGACTCAGATCAAATCACGAACTCAGGTTTTGCGAGTTCCCATAACTCTTAGCTCTGGCTTCCCGAGTTGGGAACTCCTNCGGGTTTCATGTTTTCCCAAACTATTACCTTTGGCTTCCCAAGTTGCAAACTCCCGATAATACTAGATCGACGGTCCATGATCTTCCTTCGATCGAAGACTCATATCAAATCATGAACTTGATTTTCACGAGTTCCCAAAACTCTTACCACTGGCTTCCTGAGTTGCGAACTCCCAATAAGACTAGATCTACGGTCCACGATCTTCCTTCGATCGATAACTCAGATCAAATCATGAACTTGGGTTTCGTGAGTATTCACGACCTTTACCTCGGGCCATCTCGATCTGCAAATCAGTGAAACACTGATCTTTTGCCACGTGTCCACTTGACAATGGACAACTCCGATGAGTCTGGAATAGGAAATCCAAACCTAGTGATAGATCAATTCAGTCGAGTTGACATTAATATTATTGATTCTTCAATCCTTAAAGAAAAAAGGACAGAGGGGAAACCCCCTACTGAATAAGATTTCACTATTAATAGTCATGATCGCAAGTGTTATGTAGAGTTTGAAGACTCGTTTAAATATTGGACCGACTCTGTAATAGGTAGACAGTTTACGTATTTATATCACTGGACATTTTCTCCTGAGATTATGAAAAGAAGAGAACTGTAACCTTTTGCTATATTTAATACAGTAGGCTTCAAAGGAAAATTACTTGCAATATTTGATAACTAGCTTTCTGTGCAATAGATGTTCATGTAACTCGGAAAATCTGTATAGGTAACAACACATATACATATATATATTTCAATTCTGATATTCACTCAAAATTTCGTTTGGTAATTGTACCGTTTAAATATTCCTTAATATCAACCATAGATCGATATGATAATTACTTTTCTATTGCATTCTAGAGATTATATCACATGAATAGGAAAACTTCCACACTTTCGTTAACAACAATACACACAACAACTTTCTTAACTCAGCAAACTTCACACATTTATCAACAACTAACACACACAACAATTTTTTTTCTTTCTTGGCTCTACTCATACATAAATTCAACTATAAAGGTTATTCTATAATTCATTTCATTCTATCAACACAAGTAGATGTATTCTATGAACCATTAATCAATAGGACATTTATCTAGAACTAAGTAAATGTATTCTACCAACTATTAATCAATAGAGAATTCAACCAAGGAAGAGTAGAAGAACATATCTAAACAAAGTGTTGGGACAACAAATGGAACAACCAAGTTCCACCCAACCATAGAGCAAAACAACCAATCTACTTTCTCTGTTCACCCCCTAGCCTGACCATGAATCCATTAGGGAGAACCTCAGAGCTCCTCCTTCGCTATAGTCCTCTTTCAGATCCGAAATTCCCTTTCCTCACACTTAGAAAATAGTGCTCGTAACAACAAGTGACAATATTTTCCAGATCCAAAATTCTCTTTGCCTCACACTCAGAAATAGTGTTCGTAATAGAAAGTGAAAATGTTTTCCAGATCCCCAATTCTCCATGCCTCACACTCATAAATAGTGTTCGTAACAACAAGTATCATATTTTTCCTTAGCATACTCCGCAACGTCTTGCCTCCTCCCATATGCTATATATGCAAAAGAATCTTGTGCCTAGGTATTTTCCTCTTGGGAATTTTCGCAGCTTTACAAATCCCTAATTTTCAGGGGCTGCCAATGGCCAAATTCCTGATTTTCCACTTGTAAAATTCAACCATGAGGTAGTTCAAGCATGTTCCCCACTCATGGAGTCATGGTCAGCTGATTTCAACCTGGCTGTTCCATTTGTCCCTCAACAATAAATATAAAAGTTATTGTCTCTTACAAGTGTCATAGTGAAAGAGTTGGTTGAGAAAATCAAATATTTTCCCAACAGTCACAATAATTAATTACAATTAACCAAATTCCAAATTCGGAATTGCCATAAATGGAAATAATTTTCCAAATTTTGAATTTGCCAAAAACAAAAATAAATTCCTAAGTGAACACAGACTTAATTAATATTTTTTTTTTTTTGGGATATTACATCCTTTCCCTCTTCAGTTCAACACTGTCCTCAGTGTTCGTTCCTTTCTCAGAACAGGGTTGGATAATATTTCTGCAAATCTTCCTCCAATTCCCAAGTGGCCTCCTCAAGACTAAAGTGTTTCCATTGCACTTTTACTTGGGTGATGACTCTGTTTCATAGTACTGTTTCTCTCCTGCCCAGAATGCGCAGAGGTTCCTCTTGGAACTCACCTTCTGGTTCCACCTGCACTATGTGCCAATCGATCATGTGAGTAGGATCATGAACCTAATTTTTTAACAAGGAAACATGAAATATGTTATGAATTTTCAGATTTAAAGGAAGTGCAAGTTGATATGCCACGAGTCCAATTCGAGCTAAGATCTCGAAAGGGCCACAAAACCTGGGTGCCAACTTGGAACAGTTCCCTAACTTTAATGAACTTATTCTTTCTTTGAATTTTAAATACACGTGGTCTCCAACTTGAAATTCCTGGTGTCTTCTTTTCAGGTCTGCATAACTTTTCTGTCTGTCCTATGCCTCTTTTAAATTATGATATACTTTTCTTACCGTATTCTCCATTTCCTAGACCATTTCTGGTCCTACCATGAGTCAGTCAACTGGGTTATCCCAGCTAATCAGAGTTGTACACTTTCTGTTATACAGTATTCAAAGGGGCTCATCTTAGTCGATGTCTGGTAACCATTATTGTATGAAAATTCCTCCAAGTGCAGTTAGTCTTCCCACTTAATTGGTTTCGTCCTTACGTACATTCGTAGCATATCTTCCATGATTTGGTTCGTTTGTTCAGTCTGCCCATCCATTTGTGGATGGTAGCTTGTGCTGAAATTCAAGTTAGTATTCAACCCTGCAAACAATTCTTTCCAAAACGTAGATGTAAATTTTACGTTTCTATCCGAAACCACCATTTTAGGAATACCATGCAGTTTAAAAATTTCCTTCATGAATATTTCAGCAATGTTAATAGCTTTATAAGTAGATTTTACAAGAATAAAATGTGCAGACTTGCTAAGTTCATCAATTACTACCATAATTGAATCATTCTATTTTTGAGGTTTAGGAAAACCTGTGATGAAATCCAGTGATATAATCTCCCATTTCCATTCCAATACAGGTAGAGGTTGCAACAGGCCGACTGGGTGCTAGTGTTCAACCTTCACCTGTTGACAATATTGGCACTTAGACAAGTATTTTTCTATCTCGCCTTTCATATTAGGCAAATAAAATAACTTCCTTAATGTTGTTACCATTTTTTGGTATCCCGGATGACCAGAATATGGTTTCTTGTGTACTTCGTCCAAAACTGTTAACTTGAATTCAATAGAATTTGGTATGTATAACCCGTTTTTGAATCTTAGTAGACCATTCATGTCCAAACTTAGATTTGTTCTGTCTAAATTTTCTGTATTATTTTGTAAATCCACCACTGTTTTAGTGTATTTTTCATGATTATTACTTGCAGCCCTTATCCTTTTCTCAATGCCGCTTTCTTCTATGTTAATGTTTATCTCGAACAACCCATGAATTCTTCTACTTAAAGCATCTTCCACTTTGTTTTCCTTACCCTTGATGTGTCTTACCTCGAAGTCGAATTCACTCAAGAAGGCCAATCATCTTGCTTGCCTTGCGTTAAGGTATGGTTAAATAAACAAGAATTTCACACCACTGTTATCAATTAGCAGCATAATGTTTTTGCCCATTATATAATGTCGCCACATTTTTAATGCATGAATGACAGTTGCTAATTCCAAGCCACGAGTGACGTATTTTCATTCGTGATCTTTTAGTTTTTGAGACTCGTAACAAATAATGTGCCCTTATTGAGTTAGGACACCTCCCAAACCTTCTTTGCTCGCATCCACGCTGACTGTGAAGTCTTTATCCAGGTTTGCTACCCTTAAAATTGGTGCGGTTGTTAACAATTATTTTAACTTATTAAAAATGTCCTGACATTTTTGTGACCAATTAAAGTTGGTTCCCTTCTTTTGTAAGGATGTGATAGGGTATGCAATCTTATAGAATCCCTCTATAAATATGCGGTAGTACCCGGTGATTCCCATGAAGTACCAGATGTCCGCTATATCCTTAGGGGTAGGCCATTCCATGATGGCTCTTATTTTCTCTGGGTCAACTGCATTACCTTCTTCAGATATTGCATGTCCTAGGTATTGTATTTTATTTTGATAAAAGTCACACTTGTCGAATTTAGCATACAGTTTTTGTTTTCTTAAAGTTTGCAATACTATCCTTAGATGTTCTTCATGTTCTTCTTCTTTTTTAGAATACACTAGGATATCGTCCATAAATACCAAAACAAACTTATCCAAGCATTGACTGAAAATGTTATTCATTAAACACATAAATGTTGCTGGTGCATTAGTGAGACCAAACGGTATAACAACAAATTCATAGTGTCCATATCTCGTTCTGAACGCGGTTTTACTTATGTCTTCATCCTTTTTTCTAACTTGGTGATAACCATAACTTAAATCCAATTTAGAAAAAATCTTTTCCCCACCTACTTGATCAAACAGATCATTGATTCTAGGTAGGGGGTATTTGTTCTTAATAGTCATTTTGTTTAACTGTCTGTAATCAATGCATAATATTAGAGTTCCATCTTTCTTTTTAACAAAAAGGACTGGTGCTCCTTGTTAGCATTGGAAGTCACCTCTGGATTGTTGTAGAGGTAAGTCCAAGGCCCATCAACCTGTATGTCATAATGGATAATTTAAAAGGGGTCTAATGGATGCAGACTCATGATCATATCATTTAACTCAGAATACTAGAGTGGTATGCACATATAAATGAGGTCTTGATCTAACTTAAGCCAGTAAGTTGTATAGTGGCGAGTAGGTAGAAGAATCTTGAGAAGAGTGTGAAGGTTTTCTTTGGACATCCGGTCTTCTAGTAACCTATGGGGGAAAAGTCTCGAATACAAGATCCTCTTAGATATGAGAACTTCAAGAAACTAAAAACATTGTAACAACATATATAGTAAAACCTACACTATACTATAGTCATAACACCCGATTGGATCATCCATGCCCGAGCCTTCAGAATCAGAAGAGAAAGAAATGCAAGAAGAAGTTGGATGCCATTAAATAAGAAGTCTCAAACACATGCACATAACTAGAGAACCAAAGTGTTTGTTAAAAATTTACAATACGAGAGCGTAGCTCAACCATCGACCCTAACAAAATATGAGAACGACTCCTTTATACTCAGAGAAAACCACAGGGACGTGCTAGAGATTTTTCATTAAAGGCCTTACGTCTGCATGCTTCCTGGCAGACTGCGCCTGCAGCCTCCTATCGGATGCTATCTCTTGTCACATGAAAGCACACTTCAGAACGAACCTGTGGATGAGTTGAATGGCTGAAAATCCCTCTCTCGATTTTCCATTTATGGTGGAAACGATGTTCAACCACCACCACCAACCTTAATAACTGCTTCATTGGGATCGGGGATGACCCTAGTCAACTCTGCACCTGTGGGGCTTGGAAACCTCTATGTTTTTCCATCTTGGTCCTGAGTTGGATGCTTGCGAGGGTTGGGGGGGGTGTGACAGTAGATGTGGATGTTGACGATGCAACTGACATGCATCGGTATGGAATAGCCGACGGAAAATGGCCAGGTGGACATGTGTGGATGAGAAGGGGAGACTGAGGATAGCATGGGGGGGGGAACCTAAGCAAGGAGTTAAGGTGTGATGGGACAAAGGCGATGTGGAAAGAGATAGCACAGGTGGCATGAGACAAAATGGGGCAAGTGTCGATGGGACGGTGAGTGAAGAGACATGGTCCAACCACTTGTCAGCCTGGGATAGGGCGCTATATGCACATGCGCATATCAGGGATGTGAAAATTGGTTTGGAACTTCCTTTCTTTTGGGCCCTATATGTGTCTTTGGCTGACACGTAGTACCTTTTAGAAACCACAGTTTCGTTCCCGACCCTCCGTACAAAATTTATCATTTGCGCATGTTGAAGCCCCGATATGATTGATGATCATCGATCTGAGGCGCACCGATCTTGACCACCTAGTGTTGCACGCATTTTATCACATCGCGCCCATAGGTCACATCAGTTGTCTGACTTAGGGTAGAAACCAAAATGTGGGTTTTTTTTACCCCTTTTATTTAATCCCTTCGGCAAGGGGCCAACTTCTTAGGAAAACACCCCTTTTACAAAGTAATGCGATAACATTAGGCTCCATGGGGGATGGTTTGCTCCCTATGAGAAGCCAAGAACCTTCTTACAGTTTCAGTTCCTTACTGTTGGGTTGTGGAGTTTCTACTAGAAAATAAAATAAATAAGAACATAACGATATTTACAATGGTGGGACGCTGACTGCAGCTTAAACAATTTTTTTTTTCAAGAAGTGGCCATTTATAGGGCCACCAAAAAATTCATCACCCTCCAAGTTCTGCAACCTGTATGTGTTGTTCAGAAATGCTTCAGAAATATTGAAGAGGCCGATCCACAAGGCCTCGAATTTGGAATGTTTGCCTCTGTCCTGCTTGGGTGCATCCCATTTCAGTACTAGACCTCCCAACATGAAGTCCTCTTTTCTCGCCTTTCTGTCGAAGGCTTGCTTAATCTTCTGTTGACGGTCGTGCGCTTTGTCTAGTAGCTATTATCTAGTTTGCTAGACTTTTACCAGCTGTTGCACTCTCTTGATCATATCATCTGGCTCTCCTTGATAATCCTGAAATAATTTTTCCACACGTAGGGAAAACTGAGAAGGGAAAATGACCTCAACTCCATAGACTAGCTGGAAAGGGGAGAGGCCCAAGGACCTCTTTGTTGTCACTCGATCAACCCACAAAGAAAATTTGAGATTTGAATCCCATGCCTTCTTATTGTCCTCTAATAGTCTTTTGATGATATTTATCAGGATTTTGTTAGAGGACTCTACTAATCCATTGCCTTGAGGGTAGTAGGGGGTAGAGTGGATTAATGAAATCTCGATCTGTTCACAAAATTTGATCAATGGCTCAGACTGGAAGGATGCAGCGTTATCAGTGATGACTCGGTTTGGACAACCAAACCTTACTATAATATCCTCGAGGAAACCAATGATAACCTTATGAGAAGCACTCCTTGTGGGGATAAATTCTATCAACTTGGTAAAATAATCTATGGCAGTTAAGATCCACTTGTGTCGACCACTTGATGCAGGATGAATTTCTCCAATGAAGTCTAGGCCCCACTGCTGAAAGGGTCCTAAAGCTGCCACAAGTTTCAATGGAAAAGGCTTGAGTTGCTGCTTTCCTAAGAATTTCTGACATTTGATACAAGCTCTGATTTTTGCATAGACATCAGTGAACAAAGTGGGCTAGTAGTAACTAGACCTGAGAATTTTGTAGGTTGTGGTTCTCCAGAAGTGATGTCCCCCACACAGATTGTCATGAAAATCAAATATAATCCTTTGGGCCTCCTGTGGGTCTAGTCATCTCAACAACACTCCTAGAGGGTCTTTCCAATATAAGACCTGATCAATAAGGCAATATCTAATTGTTTTGAGCTTTAAATCTCTTGCCTTGCTTTTTCCCATACCATCAGGGGGCCTTAATTCTTTCAGAAAATATATAATGTCTTTGTACCAGGTGCATTGTGCCAATGGAAGGATATCCTGAGGACTGTTGTCATGCATCTTAGAATGTTGATTTCCTGAGCAAGTGTTGATTAGGCTAACCCCTAGAGATTTACAATTAGATTCAACCAACAACTTGGCTAAACCTTGGCCTTTAACTAGCTTGGTGGGTCTTATTTCCAGATCAAATTCAAGGATTTTGGCAATCCACTTGCTCCTTATCCCATATATGTCAGGCTAGATGAGAATGTCCTTCATAGAAGCCGAAGGAACATATACAATGGTTTTTGAATGAAAAACATAGACTCTGAAAGATTTAAGAGCTTTGACCAAGGCATAGGCCTGCTTATCCATGATGTCATATTTGACCTCTACATCCCTCAATGCCGTGCTAAAAAAGGAAATAGGCTAGTCTAGCCCTTCATCATTTTTCTGCAATAAAACAACTGCCATTGTATCAAAAGAAGCAGAAGAGAAAATCAAAAAATCCTTGGAATAATCAGGACTGATAAGAACAGGTGCCTCAGTCAACGCCTTCTTGATTTGGTTAAAGGATTCTCTGGGCTCAATGGTCCATTTTACTTCATTCCCCTTCCCGAGCATGGTTGTGATATGCTTCACTAACTCAACAAAATTGGAAACAAATCTTCTCAAAAAATTGATCTTGCCTAGGAAGGACTGAACTTCCTTCTTGGACCTAGGAGGTGATACGACTTGAATAGCCTCAACCCTGCTTGAATCAATCCTGACTCCCTCAGCTGATACAATGTGTCCCAACAATTTTCCCTCCCTCATGGAAAATAGAGATTTTTTAGGATTCAGGGAGAGGCCAAACCTTCTGCATTTCAAGAAGACCTTTCTTAGATGTTGACAATGTTCTGTATCAGATTTGGAGAAAATTGTAATGTCATCCAGATAGATGACCATAAATTTATCTTTTTCCGCAATGAAGGCAATGCCCATGGCTCGCTGGAAGGTTGCTCCTGTGTTCATCAATCCAAAGGGCATTTTGGCATACATGAATGTGCCCCAAGGAGTGGTGAAGGTTGTCTTTTCTCTGTCTTCAGGCAGGAAAAATATCTGATTGTAGCCAGAATAGCCATCAATCATGGAAATCCTGGATACACTAGTTAACCTATGCAATATGTGTTCCATCTTTGGCAAGGGGTAGTTGTCCTTCTTGGAGCTTCTGTTCATATTTATGAAGTCAACACATAGTCTTGTTTCTCCATTCTTCTTCCTCACTGGGACGAGGTTGGCTACCCATTCAGAATATCTCAAAGGGACAATGATCTGGGCATCCAACAACTTCTTCACCTCCCTTTCCATAATAGGCAACAATATGGGATTTATCTGTCTTAATTTTTTCCTAAATGGTTTGGCCTCTTCCTTTAGTGGAATCTTGTGCTCAATGACACTGGTGTCATATGTTTCTAGTTCTTCATAGGTCCAAGCAAAAACATCAACAAATTCTTTTAATAGCTCAATATACTTGGCACTCTTCTCTTTTAACAGACTGCTTGACAATTTGACAAAATTTGGATCCATCTCTGTGCCAATATTACACTCAGCTACATCAACATCATCCTTTGAGACTCTACCCCTTAATGCCACATCATTTTAGTCAAATAATATTTTGAAAGGGACTAGCCCATTAGGTATGTGATTGGCATGTAATTGAACAATATGATGGTTAACAATTTTGTTCAAAAAGGCATCATCATGAGGATCTATTTCAGAGTCAAGATCTTGATCAATGTGTAATGCAAAAAATTCATCAATAGTTTCTAGAAACCTTTTGATCTCAAGATCATCCTCAAACACTTTCCAATGCTTGACATTGTCAGGTATAAAGGGTCTATATTTTACTTCTACATAGTACCTAATCTTAGGTGGCAGAGGTACTTTGAAATTTCTTGCTGAAACAACCAAAGAATCAACCATGATGTTTTCTCCTCTTGGAATAAATGATATATTGAAATCTAGGAAAAAACTGTGAATGAGGTCCCATACTTCATTTATGTAAGTTCTGAGCCGAGGGTGTTTGGTTTGATAAATATTTTTGATTTGCTGAATAATCAACTCAACATATCCAAACATTGATATCTCTTTAATTCCCATGTCTTTTGTAGCCCTTAAGCCCAAAACAAGAGCTTCATACTCTGCCACATTATTGGTAGCTACACATTCTAATTTGTATGACAGAGATATGGTTTCCTGAGTTGGTGAAACAAAAACCACTCCAACCCCAACCCCTTTTCTGGAAGAGGCTCCATCAAAGAACATTTTCCACATCGAAGTAATTTGAGAAGGATATTCACAGAGAGTAATGGGATTTATGATCTCAAGAGGAGGTTCAGGGGCGTCAATGAGTTGTAATAAAATAGACCCTAACTCGTTGTGAAGTGCAAAAATAGGATGGTTGGTGGTGTCTACCTCATCAATGATAATATATGCTAACTGAGCTTCTCTGTACAATATTCTATGCTCCCCTCCAAAAATTGGAATGGTATCATAAGTGAGGTCCATCTGTAGTGTTTGTCCAAGTCTTTTTATCCAAGATCTTGACAATAGCATGTTGAACATGGGAGGAACATTAGCTACCACGATATCCATGACCACACTTTTCATAGGCAGCTGAAACAGGGTCATGACCAGATCTTTGATGACCCCAAGACATTTCACTTTCCTTGAATCAAACGAATATAAATCATGATATGCTTTTGTGATTTCTAATCCAAGCTCTTCCATGACAGTTTTAGGCATGAGATTATGGGATGCCCCTGAGTCCATCGGAAAGTTATGAAACATCTTATCATGTATATTTAGGGATGTATAGAAGGGAGGGGATGAATCATCTCTATCCTCTACCATAGGAACTAAGTTGACTGCGGGATTTTCATCTTGAAGATTCACTAAGTCTGTGGAATGGCATAATGGCTCGGACTGCAATAGTTTAGAGAGGGACCTTTTGAAGTCTTCGTGCTTTACCAGATCTGAAAGGGGCACAAGAATTCTGACCTTTTGAATTTCATGCTCAAAGTTAAAAGAGGAAGGGGGCTTCAGAATTTCTCTCACCTCTGGGACATGGTCCTTGGCCATTAGCGAGAGGTTCTGAGCTTTATTTTATTTTTTTCTGCTTGCTACATCATTGGTAGGCTTATCTACTCTGGAAGGCTACTCAGGGATGTCAGACTTCTCTTCTTTCTTCTTTGACCTGAGGCTATATTTATGGGGACTGCTATTGGCCTTCTCCTCCTTATTCAAATCATTTATTTGGTTGTCCACTAGGGACTCCTCGTATGCATATTGAGTTAAATGGGGAAAAGGTGAGGTGTCTCCAAGACAATGGATTTCATGATCAAGCTCTTCTTCCTCCCTTTCTTCACCAACAACCAGGTTATTTTGAAGAGGAGTTTGGATTTTCTAATCATCCCTATCTTTGCTTCGAGGCTCTCTTGAAAGTGTCTGAGGGGTGTTATTTGGTCTTCTGAAGTTGCCTCTGCTATTAGCATTTTGTGCATTCTTATAACCGTGTTTCCCTTCAAACTTCATCCTCTCCATTTCTGTAGACAAGGACTTCACCATTTTGGTTAATTCGTCCACTTTAGGGTGTGATGCAAAAGAACCAGAGGTTGAGGCTTCATATCTCCCTCTTCCTCTGTCTTTGTCATCTTTGTTCCTAAGTCTGTCAACTGCCAATACATTGGATTCCACTTCCAGGGATGCATCTTGCATATGAGCTAGGGAAGTATCTCTTCTTTCTCTAAGAAGGAGGCAGAAATCGGGGTCAAAAGCACTGGCATAAGTGATTTTGGCAGAGGCTTCTGTAGGATTTATCTCAACAAGGATCTTATTGTACATTTTGTTGAATCTCTTCGAGAAGTCAGAAACCGGTTCTCCTTCTTTTCTTCCTGGGGACCCAAATTCTGTGATATAATACATAAAGTCTTTTTTACCCCCCCACTGTCTCAAGAAGAAATCATCTAGATCATCGATCCCAGCAATGGATCTAGGGGCCAAACCTCTAAACCACTTCCCAACCTCACCGTCAAGGCTCTGGACAAAACTCTCATCCATACATCTTCATTTTCGATATTCAGGTTGTCTGCATAACTATAGAAGGAAAAAAGGTGATCTTCAACAGTTATGTCTTCCTCTCTTGTGAACTTGGGAATATACTTTAGGTAATCTCTAGTAGGGAGAGGTTTCATTGGTTGAGGTAGGACTAGAGGGGCATAACTATCATCCACTATGGAATCCATTTTGTTTCTAGGGGGATTGAAACCTTCCATAGGGATGATAGGTGGAGGAGAAATAAGAGGAGAAGGGGTCCGAACAAGGGAGACTGAAAAAAGGGTTGTAGGGCTAAGGGAACAAAGTTCTCCCTCTCCGTGGTAGCAGCAACAACAATAGGAGGAGGAGTGGTGAAGCCTGGGGTAGGGGAATCTTCTGAGCTCCTGGGTCTAAACCACAGTATAACTTCAGGGGTGAGTGGAGTGACAAGGATTTCTCCCTCCAAACATAGACCAAGAGGAGAAAAATCAACATGAACACTCCCAAAATTCAGAATTCGGGAAACTCCAACAGAAGGTGCAACAGTGAGATGGAATGCAGAAATTGGAGTTCCTATAGGAAGATAGTGAAAAACATCAGAAATACCTGGTTTAGCAGTAGAGGTACCTTCTCGGAGGGCCTTTTCCTTTCTGATAATTTTCTCTGGGTCAAATTCAGGTGTTGCTAAAGGCAGATTTGGAGTAGACCTCATGTGTCTGACTCTATAAGCCACAACTAAAATAGTGGAGTCGTCACAGTGGAGTCACCAGGTGCAAAGCTGCAATATTGATGTATTGGGTTCTGATGCACCTTCATAACCAATAAGCTTTTTCGTTCAATCCCAGAGAGAATATTCAATTCGTCCCCGACAATGACACCATAAGTGTTAGCATTGGAAGTCACTTATGGATTGCTGTAGAGGTAAGCCCAAGGCCCATCAGCCTGTATGTCATAGTGGATAATTTAAAAGGGGTCTAATGGATGCAGAATCAAGATCATATCATTTAACTCAGAATACTAGACTGGTATGCACATATAAATGAGGTCTTGATCTAACTTAAGCCAGTAAGTTGTATAGTGGTGAGTAGGCAGAGGAATCTTGAGAAGAGTGTGAAGGTCTGCTCTGGACATCCGGTCTTCCAACAGCCTATAGGGGAAAAGTATCAGATACAAGATCCTCTTGGATCTGAGAGCTTCAAGAAACCAAAAACTTTGTAACATTAGATATAGTGAAACCTACACTATTGATCGTAACACATTGATGCCTTCCTAAAAACTTCGCTCAAGGACTTGGGATTGTCAAATTCGATTCTGTCCTTATAGGACTATGGTAAATAGCTTAGGAACCACTGGATTTTTACTTTGTCTTCCTCGATATAAGGCACAAACCTTAATAATTCTAGGAATTTGTTTATCAGGTCATCCATAGTCATTTGACCGAGTCGTAGCTCATAAAACTCTTTGGTCTTTCTTTCGTAGTAACTTTCAGATAAACACTATTTCTTAAAGTATTTCTTGAAATCCGACCACTCCATCTATTTTTCCTTTAGGCCCTTGGCCAACTTCAGGTCCTTCCACCATATACTTTCTTTTCCTTTCAGGTTATGGATGGACATTCAAACCTTCATGTTGCTGGAATAGTTGTAGATCTAGAAATACTTTTTAATTTCTAATAACCATGCTTCAACCTCCTCCCTCATCCTGGATTCCCCATCAAAGGTGGACTGTTTGATTTTCTTAAACTCTCCCTCCATGTGGTCCACTTGTTTCCTCTTTCTCCATGTGGTTGTTTTATCTTCTGCTGATAGCGTGCCTTCGGAAGGGCTGTCCCCTTTTTCTACTCCAGGGTCAGAATCTTTGGAGTCTCTCTTGTTGACCTCTTCTTCTTCGTTGTTATCTTTTGGGATCTTCTTTGTTACTATGCTACACAACAATACTTCATTTATTTCCTGCTATTCTTGTTTTTCCTTTTTCAGTTTCTCATTGTCTGCTTTGAAAATATGCAGTTCCACAATAAGGTTTCTCATAGTTTCTAGAACCTAGGTGGTGGAACTTCCTTCATTGTTCTATACAGGCTCTCTAGTAGGTCCTTGTTCGGGATTCTCTTCAAGTCTAATCTCCTCTTCATTTTGTGCTACCATGATCACAACAAAATAAAGTTGTTCTCTTTGTAACAGTAAAATGTTTTGTTATTTTTTCATTAAACAAAATTCATGTGCTAGGCAAACATTATTTTGGCCCTATTTAAGGTCCAAGTGCTCTAACCTTTAGCTCTTATACCATATGTAATGTTCCCCAAATTTACCAAAAAAATAAAATAAATTCTTAGGGACATTAAATCTCTTTCTCTTCGAACAACTTATCTCGAAAGACATACTGTTATTATAAGTAGGTAGTTGCTTTCACTATTTAACTTTCTCAAGGTTCATGGTTTCCATTTATTGATACAATTTACTGCCATTATAACGGATTTTATCTTTGAGTTATTTCCTACTGCACAGAAGTAAAACTCTGGGGCTTACCTCCGAGCACGTCGGGAATTCGCGTATCAGGAACTCCCGATGCGATTCACCTCTGTTCTCCTGAGGTCTGAAATTCACAATTTTGAAACCCCTCAGATCAACGATTCTAATCTCCTCACGATTTGACGGTCCAAATCCTTCTCTCACGAATCGAGACTTCGCGTATTGGGACTTTGGAACAACNCCCTCCTTCAAACCTCCGATTCTTATTTTCTGATATTTCAGAGTGCCAAGTCGACGACTCATACTCCTTCAAATATTACGGCTACTATCTCTCTTGAGATTTTGAAAGTTGAAAGATTCTTTCCTTAACCTTCTTGCAACTCCACTGGATCTAATAGTCCAGATCTCTCCTCAATCCAACGACTCAGATCAAATCGGGAACTCAGGTTTCACGAGTTCCCAAAACTCTTACCTCTGGCTTCCTGAGTTGCAAACTCCTGATAAGACTAGATCAATGGTCCACGATATTCCTTTGATCTATGACTCAGATCAAATCGCAAACTCAGGTTTCACGTTTTTCCAGAAGTCTTACCTCTGGCTTCCCAAGTTGAGAACTCCGGATAAGACTAGATCGATGGTTCATGATCTTCCTTTGATCGACGTCTCATTTCAAATTGTGAACTTGAGTTTTGCGAGTTCCCATAACTCTTACCTCTGGCTTCCCGAGTTGCGAACTCTCGATAAGACTAGATCTATGGTCCACGATCTTCCTTTGATCGACAACTTAGATCAAATCATGAACTCGAGTTTTGTGAGTTCTCACGACCTTTACCTCGGGCCATCCCGATCTAGAAATCAACGAAATATTGATCTCGCACCATGTGTCCACTTGACAATGGACGGCTCCAATGAGTCTGGAATAGGAAATACGGAGCTAGAGATAGATCAAGTCAGTCCAGTCAACAATAATATTACTGATTCTTCAATCCTTAAAGAAAGAAGGACAGAGGGGAAACCCCCTACTGAATACGATTTCACTATTAATAGTCATGATCGCAAGTGTTATGTAGAGTTTGAAGACTCATTTAAATATTGGATCGACTCTGTAATAGGTAGAAAGTTTACGTATTTAAATCACTGGACATTTTCTCCTGAAATTATCAAAAGAAGAGAACTATAACATTTTTCTGTATTTAATACAGTTGACTTAAAAGAAAAATTAGTTGCGATATTCGATAAATAACTTTATGTGCAATAGATGTTCATGTAACTCAGAAAATCTGTATAGGTAACAACATACATACATACATACATACATGCATGCATATATATATATTTCAATTATGATATTCACTCAAAATTTCGTATGGTAATTGTATAGTTTAAATATTCCTTAATATCAACCACATATCGATCTGATAATTACTTTTCTATTGCAGTCCAGAGATTATATCACATGAATAGGAAAAATTCCACACTTTCGTTAACAGCAATACACACATCAGCTTTCTTAACTCTACTCAGGAAACTTTCACACATTTATCAATAGCTAATACACACAACAATTCTTTTTCTTTCTTGGCTCTACTCAATACATAAATTCAACTGTAAAGGCTTATTCTATAATTCATTTCATTCTATCAACACAAGTAGATGCATTCTATCATCCATTAATCAATAAGACATTTATCTAGAACTAAGTAAATGTATTCTACCAACTATTAATCAACAGATCATTCAACCAGGGAAGAGTAGAAGCTGGGACAACAAATGGAATAATCAAGTTCCACCCAACCATAGAACAGGACAACCAATCTACTTGCTCCGTTCACCCCCTAGATTGACCATGAATCCATGAGGGCGAACCTCGGAGCTCCTCTTTCGCTATAGTCCTCTTTCAGATATGAAATTCTCTTGCCTCACACTTAGAAAATAGTGCTCGTAAGAACAAGTGACAATCTTTTCCAGATCCAAAATTGTCCTTGCCTCACACTCATAAATAGTCTTCATAACAGCAAGTGACAATCTTTTCCAGATCCCCAATTCTCCTTGCCTCACACTCAAAAATAGTGTGTAACAACCCTAGTTAAATAGTTGCTTAAGGTTGATCAAGTATAGTTAATTAAATAATTAACTGTCCTAATGTGTATTAGTTAAATAATGATTATTTATTAATAATATTAATTAATTAATTAATAATTTATTTATTGATTAATATATGTTGATTAATTAACACATTTAATGTTTGGGTAACAACTTAAAGGCTTAATAACTTTTAATTCATTATTAGAAAACTTTACGTATGCAGGGATAAAGCATTGAATGGAGGGATAAGGTATTAAATGGAGGGATAAGGTATTAAATGGAGGGATAAGGTGGGTGGCATTAAAGGAAGGTAGGAGGGGGTGAATGGGAGAGGATATGAGGGGGCAGAGGCATTCGAGAAGGGGACTTTTGGAAACTTTGGGGAAAGGAAGCTTTTCTGAGATTAGGGACTGTGTTCTCTGGTTTGGTTTGGAGTTTGGGTGGACTGTTACAGGGGTGCATCGGTTTCTAGGAGTTTTGGGCTCGAGGGCCAGGAATCCTCATGGAATCTTGGAGCTAGGGAGTTGGATAGGCTCTATTCCTAGCTGGCAAGGAGGAAGGATTTGGTTTTGGGCAGAGTTTGGGCAGAGCAGCAGCGAGGACATACAGAGATTGGAGAAATAGCATCAGACAGAGGTATGTATTTTCATGAATTTGCTGTGTTATGTGGTTGTTAATTAAATTTATTTTCATGCTATTCATAAATTTAATTTATGCCAATTAATAAATGATTATAAGTTGATGATTAAATTGTACAGGATATAATTTCTTTATTCTTTATTTTAGCTTGTGTTTTATAAGGCTCTGTGGGGATAGAGACCTTACACATGGTATCAGAGCCATGTCGGTTATTTGTTAGGAATGTGTGAACCATGTATTTTTTCCCCTGTATCATAAAATACTTTAACTTCAGGACGAAGTTTCCTGAAGGGTGAGTGTATGTAACAACCCTAGTTAAATAGTTGCTTAAGGTTTATCAAGTATAGTTAATTAAATAATTAACTGTCCTAATGTGTATTAGTTAAATAATGATTATT